>JBAIZZ010000379.1:712609-739030 GCA_037355905.1 Heliconius aoede
TTTATTTAATGTTATTTACCCTAAGAACTTTCAATTTTTACTGCATTTGCTTGCGCCAAATGATGTAATACATCTGGGCCGCTCGCTACGGCCGCCTACCTGACCTACATACATAATATGTGTCGCAAAAACTAATGACAAAATAATTTCATTATAAATAACAGTGTTCTCAATTGGTTCTTAAATGTTATAGAACTTACCTTCAAGTTTCATGCCGACGTCGAGACATTTTTGGAAGCGGCAGAAAGGACATCGCTTCCTCTGAGTTTTGTCAATATGGCACGCTCGCTCTGCTACGCAAGTGTACACTTTCTTATTCTGAACGGTTCTTTTGAAGAACCCTTTGCAGGATTCGCAAGTCAGCAGCCCGTAGTGATAGCCACTGACTTTGTCACCGCACACGGGGCAGAGCTCCTCGATCACGTCCTTGGTGTCTGTTTGGTCACAAACTGTGCCGGCAGCGGGTAAATATGCTCCCGGTTCGCTTCCTGCACCTGTTGGAAATAAATATGTAGCGTCCAGATTGGCGTAACCGAAGGGCTGTTGGTCTGATGTGCATTGGTAAGCTGCGCCCTGAGGCACGTATTGCTGGGACGCCCCCGAGGGTCCGCTACCCGATCCCGAGCCTTCGGGGCCGGGACTGAGGTCGAATGGGGACATGTTTAAAGACATGAGGCCTGTCTGCTGGTCCATCGTCATGCTCGGCCGCACGGAGCGGCTGCTAGTTACAAATCCCTACGGCGGCGTTCAACCGCGACAACGTTCACACAGTCACTGAGTTCACTGGCGGTCTGACCGCAACACTATCTGCCGCTCGCGGGCTGCACCTGTTCGATCACTTTTATTGAAGACACATAAATCCAGCACATTTTTCCTAAGGCAATTTAAATAAAATAATGGTTCGTACGCCAAATCTAAGTTAAAGTGTAATAGAGCAGTGTGGCAACTGGCTACGTTGGTACAATATTTTGACGGCGCGCGTCGTTACGATCGTAGTGAGTAAAGGAGTCACGGCGGCACACGTGCCGCCCAAAAGACGTTCCACGATCGACTGGCGGGTGGCGGCCGGCCGGCGACGGCGACGCGCGTGCCGGCGCCTCCCGCATGCGCGCCCCGCCGCCGGCACCCGCCCCGGCCCCCGTCCGCCCGAGGCCCGACGCCCGACGCCCGTACAATGGAAAACGATTAGGAGCCCATGTAATAAGTGAAAGTGAGTCGGTGACCCACTTTCCCGCGATCCAGGTCTATGTTAGTGCGCGTTCGCGCGGTTGCGCCACCGCGCGGGCGGCGGGCGAGGGCGGCGGCACGCGGGTGTGGGGGCGGCGGGCGGGCGGCCCACTGACCCACTTGCGCGCGGTGCCGTGCCGCAGCAGGGCAGGGTTGCCGACGTCCACCACTCGCCAGTTAAGGCTTAATGTTTACATTCGCAATGGTAATACCATATCCTGGCTGTACTTAACGCTCTATGTGATTGAGATGTCTGCATTATTTTTTTTATAAAGTTAATTTTTCTTATAACGAATACGTGCGTGTAGAGTCATACTCAATCTTATTTCATATGGGAGTATAAGGTATACTAGTTATATTATAATATGGTACGTGCTGTATTGAAGTAACTATCGACATTATTATATTTTTAAAATTGGTAAATTCCAAGAGACAAAACAACTGTGTTTTATGAAGGGTCTACTTTTCCCGGAACAATTCTTTTTATTGCACGGTTGCAATGAAAGGATGTACCCGATAGTCCTGTTACGAGTAATGATCGATAGAAAAAAAAAATATCAAAAAATGGTATAATAAGTTAAAAACTAATTAGAATATTGTTTTCAACCACATAATCATATTATAGAACTTTTTTTCTATAATACTTAGGTACAATATTTCAATATTATGTACACACACACACAAACGATTTATGTGTATAACATATTTAACACAATAGGCTCATTTTTGACGTGAACGAGAGCTATTCAATATCAAAAGCGAAATGAATTAAAGATCTTGACCTGGTTTTGGTTAAAATCAGTCAACGGGTCACGAACGAGTGACTGGCTGTGACAGCCTTGTGCTCGCTATGTAACGTGTTTAGACGTGTCCTAATACACCGAGACTGACTTAACTGCACACAGAGTCCACGTGAGTTGACTGCATGTTGATGGCGATGTGCAGCACATCCCAGGAGGATACTCCCATGACTGCAAATAAGTCTAAAAAGAAATGGCACTGCAAAGAACTTGCTTGTACATGCTTATTTTAGTTTAGATAACGTTATGCTGTCGAAACATAAAAAATACTATATCTCTACAATCAACAATTAAATTGGTAGAGTAGCCGAAGAATGGACTTTCGGGATTTATTAAAACGCGGCAGATTAATATACTGGAGAATTCCTTGTCATGGTCATGTACTTCTACCAAATATGAGCCCCATATATATGGGGCCGCCCGTCCAGGATAAAGGATCAGATTCGTAAAAACAACTTGATGATTTGAAATTCTCGAGCGCGTCAGAATAAGGTAGTTTTATTTTCATATATGGTAAAGGACACGGCAAACGAGCATTCGGGTCACCTGATGGTGAGTGATCACCGCCGCCCACGACCCCATACACCAGAGGAGCCACAGGTGCGTTGCCGGCCTTTAGGGCGGGATTGGGCGCCGGGGCCGGGCATTACTTAATGCGCAGTGGCAAAAGCCACTACTTCACGCCGGTTTTAAATGCCGGGGATGGTATTAATCCGGTCGAGTCTGCCCATGCGTGTCGCCATTGTTGCTCGCGACGTGACTCTACCACACGTACTTCAGTCGCCTCTTACGACATCGACAGTGCCAGGGTGATCCTATTCTAGGCCTTAATCACAAGGTTAGTTTAGTAACATGCTAAATTGTGTATATCCCACTAACATGAACTGAAAATTTGAGAGTGACGTAAAGAAGGGGGAGGGCTACAATGTGGTATTTTTTTTATTTTGAATGGAATAATTCAAGGAACGCGAAATCTGACGAATTTCACAAGCCGAAGTAATAAAAATTGATCAGCAAAGTTTAATGCAGCTACGGGTCACCTATATTCCTCTTCCTTCTTTTTTCCTCTCTCCGAGTTTCTAGGGGTTTCTCTCTCTCCTTCTCTATTTATTACTCCCTTACTCATCGATGAAGAATTTTTTCTGCTTCACGCTGTATCCCACACTCAGCAGGGTAGGCAGAGGGAACCTCGTTGTGGATTCGATCCCTACTCGATGAAATATTTATTTAAATTAATATTTCCATTCCTACGCTCTGGTGTCGAGGCAAAACGCGGCGTTGAGTTCTGCCACTCAACACGCAATTCCTCTAGTATTCGGCAGAAAGTGGGGTACGGGCTGTCTTAACACTAGGTTCCCTCTGCCTACCTTGCTATGTGCGTGAAGCTGATTGTTTTTTTCAATATTTCGTAATGACGAAATAGTTTTTGCACATTCTAACATTGGTGTGACCTTGCGTCACATCCAAAATTCTTCCTGGTTCACTTAACACCCCCTTAGAAAATCTGACGCGCTCGCTCTCATTAGTTTTTTTTTTCATTTTTAACTCTGTACGACCACCTCCATCATGGAAACTTCGCAACCCTAGTAGTCTCTATGACGCTCGAGTAAATCAGTTAGCATCATCTGCTCCCCATTATTTTTGACTATGCCGCAGTCTTTGTTCTAGTTATTATATTAACCAAGTTTTAATATGGTTAAACAATAATTTAAGTATTTTGTTTATTGATTACAAAATAAAAATTTGACACTACTCTTGTAATGCTTCTTTTGAGAAGTCGATGTGCGAAATCACCACAAGAAAAGGTGTATAAGTCGTATGAGTCAATAAGTTTCGATTTCATAATCAAGACTCGAATACCGGATGAAAAAGTGACAGTGGCGGTGCTCCGCGGCCGTAGGTATCTCTGTCTTTAGCAAGTGTGTCGTTTTCGCTATCGCTCAGACGCCGCGGCCTCCTGCGAAAGCAAGAGTGCTGCGAGCCGACGAGTCGCAGCGTCGCGCGCGCAACTTGGCTTTCTTCGCATGCGCGCGTCTGACGTCACACTTTCCCCGCGTCCGGTGACGCGCGTTGATGTAACGCGCCGTAATACGGCGGGCCGTGGGGTAATGTGTTACAAACGGTCGAGCCATGCATGTGTTAGCTGATGCGGTGGAAATTATTAAAATCAATAACATTTATGAGGGATTTTTTTATTCATTATATACTTTGAACTTTTTATTTAAACGTACATTTTCCTGTTGTCGACTTATTTATAATGTATAGATGTCACTAACCTATGAGTCTATACATCACATATCGTATACGTCACAATACGAAATAATTATCACTTGGATACCATTCAACGTAGCGAAATAAATTTCATTCATGTATTAAAATTTGTTATAACAATTTTAGGCATAAATTCTTATTAGATATTGTTAATTAAATCTAAATACCCAAAAGGAGGTGGATATTAAAATGGGCATTTGAATCGATCAAATAAAATTGCGTGTCGCTATGGAGGCTGGGGGAGAGGGTGGGGCAGATTTGGGGAACGCGAACCAAGTGCAGTGGGTCACTGGGTCAATAATAGCTCTTATTCAGGCCAGCTGTATGTACGTCTAGTTTTAATAACAACTACATTACTAGCTCGTATATGACACAGGATTATAAAATTGTTTGGCGTATTACAGTATTAGTATTGATTGATATATGTATATAATTTCAAAACCCAGATTACTATAATAATAAGCTTTTAGAAGTTTGGTAAAAAATTATTGGTAAACAAAAAAACAGCAGTTTTTGTTCACTTGGTGAACTAATGTTTGTTATACATTCAGTGGAAAATTTTATTTTATAAAGAGTATATATTATATTGAGTTTATCGAAGGCTCTTCTTGAGTTCCTATGTAGTACAGGAAGCTACCACGTGCTAAATTCTTCTGACGTCTACAAAAATGTTAGTAAGTTTAACAATGTCCAAATACTTCCAATATTTTTATTTATATTATGAATATGAAAATTTGCGAGGATGCATATTCGTTTCATGTCCACTTAAAAAATACTGAACGATTTTAAATGGAACTTTACAGTATTGGTCTAAAGTTTATACCTCAGAATAACACATAGGGCAGAATTTATGTAAACATTTTGTATAATTTGGCCATATGTATTATAACAATAAGTTCAAGCGGGCGAAGCCGCGCTAGTACGCATGGGTTTTATGCTTATCTTAGTATTGTTGTCATTTATAATTAAATATAATACTAAGATTATAGGTATATACTAATGGCTTCCAAAAAAGTTCATTAAATTCATTGTCATAAACTAATTAATTGTAATTATTGTAATTTTATTTTATTATTACGTCCTAAATAATGTTGTACCTAATAATTTAAAAAACAAAAAAAAAAACAAAAAAACAATAACTCAAGCGGATTAATTGAACACTAAATTCCTAGAAACTTTATCAAGGTACATTTTTTGTCAACTGCCGAATGTGCAACGATTTGATTTCGATCCAATAAATATATAATTACTTGTAAAATGTATTTTATCATCATATCCTGAGGATACACTGATAAACTGCTAGTCCTGTAAATGTCGAAATAAATGAACGGCGACGTATTCTCTGTTGCCATGCTTGCTTTCACCTACTTATGCGGACTACAAAGGAGTATATAGTCGTACAGCCAGTATATTTCGTTCCAATATAGATGAACAGAATAACAAAGAAGAATTACACAACACCGGCCGCAAAGAAACAGGCGACCTCATTCGAAGATTTGTCGATTTCACTCGCCCTCAAAATTTCCTAACCGATTAATAATGGAAATCCTTATTCTAATTCTGTCACACTGTCGTTGAATTGCATTATTGTTTTCTTTGAGCACACACCAAATTACAATTATAAATTTATTCAAATTTTATAATGTCAAAACGAGTGTAAAATGAATTTAGTTAATTTTATTACAATGTTTACCTATATAAATATCCTTTTTTATTTACTTTATTTTCAGCTTCGCTCCCCCGCATCATCATCATTCATCCCGCATATACCGGGGTAGAGAGAGAGAGAGAGAGAGAGAGAGAATCTAGTGTTAAGACACTCCGTACCCCTCATCCGCCGAATATTCGAGGAATTGCATACTGAGTAGCGAAACTCAACGCCACGGCCTTGTCTTAGTACCAGACTATTTTTTTTCTGTATAATTCAGCATTTTGTAGTTAGTAAAATGACGATTTCCACATATCATATAAATAAAAATTGGAAATTTATTTACGTAAAATATGATTCTTTTGCATCGGTGACATAAATTTCTTTGTTAAGCTAAGGATAAGTTTCTTTGGGGCCACATAATTATGCAAACTTCACTCCATTTTTATTTATAGCCTTAATCGGTTTGTAACAAAGAAAACTAATGTTATCACCTATATAATAGGTCGTCGGTCGAATTTTGATGTTATAAAAAAGTTGGCTATTATTATTATATATCATGACGTCAGGCGAAAAACATGAATAAAAATATAAAATATGAATTAAATAAGGCAATTAATTTTTTCAATTAACTTTTGCTAATAGTTTCACCGTAGAGATAGGACGTAGGGACTCTACTAAACTGAATAAAGTTTTTGTATAAACGTTTACAAATATAGATTTATTATATTCTATACTAAGAGACCCGGCAGAGGCCGACCTGCCTGGAAAAAGAATCGTCACCTCGCAAAAGATTTGAAAAGATGAAGAAGGATATATGTTGCAAAGAAGAATATGTAATATCAGCAAAAATTTTGTCCTTACTTATGCGAAAATTGTGAAATAGTAAATTGATGGAGTATGACATTTGGCACATTTATAGTTTATAGTGCAGAAGCATTATTAGCATGTTTATTTAGAATAATACTTAGAAATGTAATAAATTTTAAAAATGTATATAGCTCATATAAGAGGTGACATTCACGTTACTATGACAACGCGAAGATACATATAAATTTATTCATATTTTTTAATCAGACTACTTACTTTTAATAAATTTATCCTAGCATTGAATCATTATTTTTCGATATTGGCCTATTTAATAGGATCCCTCTTTATGTAGTCAGCTTCTACAAAAACTACACCGCCACGACCACCTCAAATCAAACTGTTATTTTTCGTTATAGATAAAAGCGGGTCTGTCATAATAGGTAATATAAGACAACAACGGAGTGTTGCTGAAATGCGAGCATACTGTGCAGTATGTATTAGCATAAATCCATCAAATGCAACACGAATAAGTAAGTTAGCATTTAGCATAATTAGGCGGTGACCCACTTTTTTATTAACGCTTTACATGACGAATGCGCATACGCATATAACACAATCGTGGATTATTTTTAAAAATTAGTCGACCTGGCCAAAATGATAAAAAAGATTCGACTTTACGCTATATCCCGCACGCAGCAAGGCAGGCAGAGGGAACCTAGTCTCAAGACACTCCATTCCCCACTTTCTACCGAGTTGTGGAGACATTGTGTGTTGAGTAGCAGAACTCAAGCCGCGCTTTGGCTTGATACCAGAGTGAAGAAATATAAATATAAACGTAAATAAATATTTCACTTCTTCGGGCGGGGATCGAACCTACAACCGTCGCGTTACAGTCACACCCTTGTGACTGCGCTGCGCCACGATGGCCTCAATATGATGACAGATATATTTATATTGAACTAACGATATTAGCATTATGATTGGCATGTTAATATTTTTATAATAATCAAAATCGTAATAATTTAAAGAGCAATTTTCGTACATCACTTTTTATGGTTTGCCTTTCAAAATATAAAATTTTCTATTATTGTACATTTTCATATATATATATATATATAAGTTGGTACTGTAACAATTACCTGTCACCATAATTGATAACACCTGCCCAAACTACGAGTAAGTGTGCAACGTAAGCTCACATAGACATACATACATACATATAATTTTAATTTTATTATAATATTCACATGAGTAATATTTTAGTATAACGTACACACCGAGAACGCTATTTCTCACGTACATGTAAATAAGTAGAGCCTTGGCCCCGTTACCACGATTTTAGCGGTATTACAAAATATTTCAATGATGCGGCCCACATGACAGCGGGGGCTGCGCGCGCATTGCTAAATTAAACGCTGTAAAAATATTTACGTGGAAATATATACAAATTATATTAAATTTTTTTAGTTTTTTTTTTTTTTTTTCACGTGTAACCCGCATATAGTAGGGCAGAGGGAACCCAGTGTTATGACACTAAACTTTGGAAAAGGACTGCATTTTGAATTGAGGAACTCAAGGCCGCAATAGGTTTATCAAGTATTTACATATATATACTTAAATATTAGATTAACATTGGTTTAGAATCTATATATTTGTTTTGCAAGTTTACTTTATTACATGCATTAGGTGCATAAAATTGCATCATATAATTTTATCATGTAAAATATATTGATGTAAACATCGAATATCACAGACTTACGCATTTCTATTGTAGTTTTTGATGATTGAGACAGATTAAGAAGACAAAAAAAATATCGAATCTATTTTGTACGTGCACAACTAAATATATATATATTAGTGTAGTCGTAGGATATGACGGTGTCCGGTGACCGCAGGTTTCGTATTTCACTTATCTTCACAAAATGTCCATACGGAAAGGGCCCGGAAACACCAATCTGATAGGATCTCCTTTCGTAGAATGTTAATGTTTTATATTTTTATATCATCAATATTATTGTTTCTTGTTACTTGTTATACACGCCGCATCATCGAAACCTCAGGTATTCCCCAAACACGAACCTGAAATTGGTACAGAACCCTCTGTGATCGAGTCTCGACTTGCGCTTGGTCGGTTTTTCCTTAAACACACTTATATGAACATTTGTATATTTCAAGCGGGCGTAGCCGCACGGGCCCGCTAGCATAATATAAATATATTGATTTGTATTTTTATGTTAAAAATGATACAGACATATCCAAAAAATATATATTAACAAAATACTTAGGTGATAAAATATTTTCTAAAATTTTATACGGGCTAGCTATAGATAGGTAGCTTCGAAGTGTTGCAATATCTGCGTAGACCAAATAACCAAGTAACCTCTATGTGGATACATAAGTTCTCTTTTTCCAATACCTACAAGGATTGAGACGTTTAAGATTCGATGAATCAATACATAAAGAATAATGAGCAGACATACAAATATACCGAACGTGTGGAAGTGGCACAAGGCTGTCGGTAGAAACGGCGTTGGCTACGTTGCCGTACCGAGCTTGGAAACGAGGGAAGCGGATTATTTATAAGAAATTTATACATTACAATCCTTTTTTTTATATTTTGTGTAACAGTATGTATATATATATAATAATTGTGGTCGTTGTGACACAGCAGAACAAGAATGTGATTGCAATGCAGAGGATGTTGGTTCGATCCTTATTCGAAGGAGTAAATTATTATTTATTAATATTGCAAAATCCCGGGCCGTTGAGTTGATTAAAGAAGGCTATCTCTCATAGAGACCAAGAGGCGATAAATAAATTAAGAAGAAATACGGAATATCCTCCACAATAGCAATAAGAAATGAACACTTTTTTTACACTGCAACATAAATTTAAAAAAAAAAGGATAAGAGAGCAAAACAGGCACGAACCAATGTCCGTGGTGTGTTTTATATAATAATAAAAAAAAGTGGCTTTTTCAAACAAAATAAATAATAAAATAGGAAAATGTGTAAAATAAAACGCTGTTCAAGTCAAGAACGGCGTATGCAGCTATAAACATATCAAAGGGACACCGCCGCACACGCCTCGCAGACGAAATCGAGTCGTAAACGTATTGTGCGCAAAGTTCAAAATAGTTTAACCTTTACTAGTGTTTTTGTAGTAGTAAGTGAAATCATAAACACCGTGTGAAGAACAATGAAAATGATATTTTACGTCAAAACTATTGAGTTATCTAGTTTAACTTCCTCAGGCATGGGTTTAAATTCCTTTATCTTTTAAGAGCGCAGACGCTCCCTGCTGAGCTTTTATATATATTATATATTTTTAGCTTCACGCTGTAACCTCGGTGTTAAGACACTCCGTTCCCCGCTTTCTGCCGAATACTGGAGGCACTGCGTGTTGAGTGGCAGAACTCAACGCCGCGCTTTGCCTCGCCACCAGAGCGAAGAAATGGAAATATATGTGTAATGGAAATAGTGTCTTAAGACTAGGTTCCCTCTGTGTTCTGTGTGAAGCGTGGATACAGCGTGAAGCTGATTTATTTTGATTTTAATTTAATCGAAAAATTATTATGTACTTTTCAATCATTTATTATTTTAGTTTACAGCATAAGGGATAGATGAAGGGCACCGGGGCCCGGCATTACCTAATGCGAAACGCAGTGGCAAGGGCCACTACTTCACGCCGGTTTTAAATGCCGAAGGTGTGTTGCCATTACTGGCGACGTGACTCTACCACACGTACTTTAGTCGCCTCTTACGACACCGACAGTACCAGGGTGATCCTATTCTAAGCCGGGACCACACGGCTGAAAACGTACTCTAACTCTGAACGTTGCTCTACGTTGTATGCGAAATTTAACTGAACTGTTGAATTTTGAACTACAGTCAGCATATATTAAGCAACCTGTGTGAGAATTTATGTGAAGTAAGTTATTGTTACTTATTGTACATATGAATAAATATTTCAAGAGGATTTTTTTATTTCTCCAAACAAAATGGTATCAAAATAAATCGATATCTGATGACGTGTCATGTTCATGTGAGTGGACCAAGTAAATAAAATATTGAAAGTAATAGTAGTAAATTTGAAGTAGTAGAATGTAATGTCATACCTTGATAGAGATGGAATGCACTCGCGGGCTTGGCACGACACGTCACGACAAATACAGTATTCCTAGAATTAAAACAGTGGGCCAGCTCGAGGACAAAGTGAAATACTATAATCGACAATATTTATAAATTCTATCGATCAAACTATTCATATATTATATTTATATATATATTGAATCCAATTTTGAAATAAAAGAAATTAACCACGAGAAATAGCTAGTAGGTACATATCATATGAAAATCGCGTATATATATATACATAATAATTAATATTCAGACATTTCCTCTCCTTTAATATAAGTATCATAAATATTCCATACGCAATAGGTATATAATTTGAAAGACGAAACGTTACTGAACAGTAATTAGGTACAAGGAACAACACATTTATTCGACAGAAACACATTATTTTGGCAAATAGAAGCCCTCTCAAAATCACTGAATCGGTTTTATTTATATGATGATGATGATGATACTAAAACTGATAAGATATCAACTACAACTATCTTCATAACATAATTTTTATCATATGAAGTGAACAAAACAAACTCTGTACTAAAAGGCTATTTCAATCCATAATATCCACATGGGCAATTCTTCAAATTACCGAGTGCTATATTAGTGGATATGAATTCATTCTCATTTAAGGTGATTATTTGTAAGATGGCTTCCACAGCACTGCAATATAATATACCTATGTCTATTCTATATATCAATTAAAACTTTTTTTAATAGGCGTTTCTCCTATTTAGGAATACAAATTCTTACATGGAATAACATATCTTTAATTTAAATAAAGTAATTAAGTACTATTGCACTATAAACATTAATTTTAAAGTACCTAACGAGGATTTATGATGCGTGGCTACGAAATCCTTCCGTCTCTACCAACAACCAAAATAATTTTTATGATATTTTTCTTGTTGTCGTAATGTGTGTGTTTTTTTTAAATTTTAACTAATTTTAGTAGGTCTACGAGGATAAATTATGTCAAATATTACTCACTTATTAAAATGTATTATTTTAAAATAACTACATTTGTATACGGTAGGTACATTGTCCATGTTACAGTTCGCCTACCTAAAATATATATATATATATACAAAAAACGTATGAATCCACACAGTGCGTCCATTTATAAATATGGAAAGGTTTGAAGAAGAAATGTATTGTTTATTCGCTTACGCTTAAGTTAACTGATTACAAAATAATTATTAATAAATATGTATCGCACTCTAGAAAAAAATCGGTGTTTCTAATATTGAACACTTTTCATTCGATTAAATCATCTTTTACACTTACAAATACACAGGTTGATAAAAAATAGTGCCATACCATAAGTAAATAGTGCGATATAAAAATAGTGCGATATTCTAATATAATAATAACTATGAGCCAATTTTATTTAATTCAGAATCAGAATTACACCTATTATATAAAAAAAATATATGAAATTATGAAAATATACAATATTTTTGATGCGTTACAAAAATCTTATCCACAGATAAAATTGCACATTAGAAAATTGGCTAAATAATAAACAGTAATATAGAATAAAGTAATAATTTAAATAAAAAAAATAAAATAAACAGAGACTTTATTGAAACAAATTTTGAATAGAAGAATAATTAAGGTCTTTTAAGTGATTGAAAATTGGTAACCAGCATATATATAAAAATAATCACAGGATCGTTTCATAATTTCTTTGACGACATTTTCCACAGTTCTGTCGTATTATCATTTGGCTCTACGTAGATATTAAATATTCGTTATTGGCCTATTAAGAATCAGTCAGTATATTTGTTGAGTAAACCCAACTGCAATCTCTCGGGACCTTGGTGCGGTGGGAGAGGGCGGGAGGGGGAGGGGACCAGGGGGGGGAGCAGGCAGGCACGGTCGCAGATGACGCGCGCCCTACTGACACACTGACACACTTACCCAGTGACAGTGGTACTGCTTTTGGTCCGCCGAGGTCGCTCGGTGCGTCCTACGTGTGCAATACATGTACAGTACAATTTTATTCTATTTATTAACGTAAGAGATCAATAATATTGCATTGTCATTGAACTGGCGCGAAGGTTGACGCCGACCAATTATAAGGGGGGGATGTGTTTTTGTTTGAAACGTTTTAATTAAAAATTTTTCCTAGTTAACCATTTGTAATCGCATTTTTAATAATGCCGCAAGGTATTTAATGTGAAATCTTACAAAATAAAGATTATCGATTATATTACATAAAAATACATAGATACAAGAGTGAATAAATTACGAGCACGCATAACTTGCAACTAATCGACTGCAGCGTGTCTCGTGACATTCACGCGTTGACATAACATTGAATTAAGTTTATTTTTAATTTTCCTTTTTTGGATTTAATAGAAAAATGCAAAAACGGTGTGTGTGTGTGATTAAAAAGAAATTAAAGATAGATAGATAGATAAAAGATGTAGATGCAACAACATCGTTGAATCATACCGTAATATGAGATGTTGAAAATTCAAAGAAAAGCTTTTTCTATTCTATTCTAAAGAAATTACCTAATGGTATGCATGTATTTTTAAAAAAAATCAATAGGAATCGCACGAGGACAGACAGCATACTTTCCGTCTAACATTCAATTTTACTAAAGCACTTCAGCAAACACAGAAAAATTAAAAATTATTGAAAATAATTATTTCGATGATTAAATAAATATCTAAAATAGTTTGCAATTTTTTCATTGTATGAAATTATGTTTCTAAATGTGTGTGTAACTATTTTTTTTATACATATTTCCGATACATAACACGAATACATAATATAAAAAAACAATACAATAACACACTGACCGTCTCCACGATAACAGCTTTGTATTCAGCTAAAAAAAAAACTTCCGGTTTTTTTATATGATATAATAAAATTGAGTCATCAATACTTTCGCGGTTGGTTAGTCGAACGTAATTTTCACATATAATATATTTTGAAAATATAATTAAAAATAATATTGCAATATTTCTGCGCCACGAGGCCTCAGTAGTGTTGCTGTAAAATCGACTCGTTGTGGGTTGAATCTCCACTCGAGGAGATGAAATATTTATTTCCAATTCATCACTTTGGTGTCGAGGTACACCCTGCCTACCCTGGTGTGTGCGTGAAGCTGATTTATTTGGTTTCTAAAACTCTATCTACAGTAATAATTTCTCGAAGCTTAACAGCATTACTCAAGGTCTTGTTAGTGTTAATAATATAAGAAACACTTTTGTCAAGGTTTACAATATTGCGTAGAGATGAAAGGTAACAAACAATTTTAATAGAATAGATTTGCATGACATAGATATTGAAAATTTATTATTTTTACAAATACAAAACATTATTATAAAATAGATTAATTAAGCTTTCGAGATATTCGAATGACGACGACGACGAACTTGCTGTCCACGAAATTAAATAAGCATCACAATCGAATAAAGAGTGTTTAATTATTTTTCGATACGCATCTGATATGGGATAGCAGCCAGTAATCAACAACAAAACCTTTGGGGAGCGATGGAAAAGAGAATTATCTAATATATTTCATCTTTGGAATTGATATACCGTCTTAATTGCCCTTGACATATAGGAAAAATATCAATTGATAGATAGTCAAGAAACGGTCCTCGTATATTTTTCGATAACAAAAATAAATACAAACTAAATAGAAAATCGATCGAGGTCGTCGTGATGCAGAAGGGTGTGAGTGTCACGTGACTGCTGTGGGTTCGATTCCCACTCCGCTTTGGCCACAAGGCAAAGCCCGGCGTTGAGTTCCGCCATGCCTAGAAAAATAGGACGGAAAGTTGTGAACGGTGTGTCTCAACACTGCATGCGGGATTTTTTTAGCAGCGTCAAATTGAAAAAAAAAATATAAAAACAAATGAAGGAATAAAAATGAAATAACCCACATATATATAGTAATACGTGTGATACTTTAGGATACGGATGCGAAAGTTAAAAATCCAATGAGTCACAAATGTCGCTGGAACTAAATGACGGTATTTCATTTAAATCATTTATGTCGACACTTGCAAGCTCTCGCGCAAGCAATATAATTTCATATGGAATTACCCACTATGTTAATTGAAAAAAAAAATACAGTTTGTTATATATAAAACGTTCTAATTGTCTTTCATATACAAATGACATATTTGGATAAAATAATTTTGTTAATAAATAAAGTAATAGACAGCAGCGTGAAGCTAAAAAAAAAGAACCTAATGGCCGAAATGAAATACATACGTAATAGGTATTTAAATAACATAATAAAATTAAGTGCATTCCATATAATTAAGTAAACATTAATTATAACATTAGTAATGTTAATATTGATCCATTTTCAAGAACGCAGCGGCCTCGACACAGTTGTCTGCGGTATACTATCTGTATTTTCCTTAAGCAATTACACCTCGGTGTACTTATTTTCTCTTGACTGTTCTCATTATTAATAAAATAATTTAAAAATCAACTTCACGATCTATCCCGCTCGCAGCAAGGAAGGCAGATGGAACCTAGAGCTAAGAAGACCCACCGTTACCCACATAATTTAATTCAAACTCGTCTGTCAAACCAAATTCATAGCAAATGTTGACAGCACTTTTTTCTTACGATCTACTGATGTAATCTATATATCGCAGATTATTATCTGTGACCAATGCAAATTACTTTTAGGAATAAGATATGACAGAGACTGAGACTGTATAAGCGACAGGTCGTCGTTCGATCCGGACTCGAGAAAAATTAAATAATTAATATATAAATTTTTTCGCTCTGGTAACCAGTTGAGTTAGTTGTGGTGGCGTTGAATTACGCCAATCAACACGCAATATCTCCAGAATTCTATGACGACACGAGGTTCTCCTTGCCATACGATGTACGGAATACATCGTGAAGCAAAAAAAAAATTAAAAAAAATGAATATATGTTTAGGATACAGTTACTCTAAGTTAAAATCGAAGCCAAATAACCATATATATATACATATACAAATATATATACATATACAAATATATATACATATACAAATATATATACGTTTAAAATACTTCCATACAGATTATTTTTCAAATACAAAATTATACTGAACTATATTATCACTAGTTAAGTTTCTATCGGATTGACAAGTAGTTGCTTAAAATGTAACTGCTGTGTCCAAACTGATAATAATTAGCTATGTGTTATATAACGACAAATTTTGTTATATAATTAAAAATTATATAAACTACAAGAGCTGAAATGAAACTTGTGAAACAGAGTGACGTGTGGATAGTAAAATAAGAATAATGCTAAAGAGAATTTACACGAATATTTTCTTGAAAATTATATAAGTATTCGTGGACTTCCAGGGTTTACAAATATATGGGTCAAGTTCACGAAACTGGGTCAGGGGAAATTCAAACAAGTGGTAGGTAAGCGGTCGTTCCTGTACAGACATTTGTGGAACTACGTTTAAAATAATATCTTATTTATTAATATTGACAGCTTATATTTAAACCGATGGTGGTGGTGGTGGTGGTGGAGAAAATTTGTCATAATGTATTAATAATAATTCATACATATATGTATGTAGCAAATAATTACTAGAGCAGTCATTATCAATGGAAAAATATGTTATTTCGAAATGTTCCTTTAATTCGGTGACACTAAGAATAACTAATACTAATATCGCTTTATACCTCTACAGTAAGATAAAAAAAATACAACGTAATGCATATGTATGAAATTGCATATGTACAGTTTATAATAACATCGTTTGCTGCAGCGTGCAAATGGAAAATTTAACGTACGTTTTCGGTAATTGGGTCGGGCAGGTCAAGATCAAAACGGAAAATGGGTCAAAGGGATTCACATTCATACCCAGCAGCGGAGCGGAGTGTGGGGGGAAGGGCGCGACTGCCACGGTGCCCTTATCTTACATACATTACATATATATGCAATATATATATACAATCAACGGATCTATATACGTGAGATAAAGTTACAATATGTTACATTGAATTGAATCAATAAATATAACATTTTATTTTAATTAATCCAATTTTACATTGTGCAAAAATAATAAATATAAAATAAAAGTATTTTTCTTTTCTAAGTATGGAATACCATTTTAAAAATGTTAAGAATAATAAATATAAATTTTTACTACTAGCCGACCTGGGCGGCTTCGCCCGCTTGAACTATACGAATATTTATTTAATATGTTTATGAAATTCTAAAAATTCTAAAAAACCACAAAACACGAGTTCAATGAAATATTTTTAAGAGTCTGAATTTAAATTTTTAAAAAAAATTGGTGGCGATTTAAAGATTTTTCCATACAAAAATTCAACTCCTGAAAAATGTTCATCCCAAATTTTTCGTTTCTATCATCAGAGGTTGCGGCGGTTTTATATAATATTTGGACAGTCTTTGTCATTGGCCTAGGATAGCATGTTCATAATACACCTAAGAGGTACACTCAATAATCCATGTGTCCATATGTGAAATATATATAAAGCTACGAGTATGTACAATATAAAAATGCTCTACATCCATATACGACAACAAGTAGGCCAAGTTCACACAATCCAGGGCAGAGGATAGCAGTGTTGCAGTTGACATTAATTTTATGTAGGTTGCACTTGTTTATATCTCATGTATTTTATGCAGTGTCGTTATGTCAAGAAATGATAATAATTATTACAATTAATATAATTCAAGTTAATAATAGATCGGCTTACGTTGCTCTATTTGCAAATTAAAAGCCTCGTGAATTATTGCGACAATTTTAACTTTAAGCGCGTAATATTTTCGTAGAGAATGGAATTAATCATCCATTTGATAGCCTAAATTCCATATTAGCGGGATGTTGAAGTAATATTATCATTGTGTTGTTGCATACATATATATATAAAACGCATATAGGTACATTTAGTGGTTGAATCAAGAGCGAGATGAATAGATAAATATATGTTTTGAAAATATTCCGAGAGGCTCGATTCGAACGAGCGGGTAAGTAGGCGAAGGTCAGACGCCATTGTAGTCGGCGTCGAGTGACGTGACACCTAGAGATAAGCTGCGCTCGATGTCTGAAGTAATTGGAAATATCTAATGTATCTAAAACATTATCCAAATACTCTCAAACAGCCCTCCCAAACAGCCAAATTAGTACAATTTAAATGTAAAAAAAAAAACCCCTGACCAAAAATATCACTAACTCTGCAAAGCGCTCTCAAGTAGGTTCGGACGGCAGACACCTCTTTTTTCGCGTCAGAGGTTAAAAAAAAAACAATCCGAGTTTAAAATCACCTAAATACCAATACAAAAAAATATTAATTTTTTTAAATAACATAACAATTACAGAAATTACAAAAGCGATTCGCTGAATAGCGTACTCGTAGCTACTACATATAGAACCATTTTCAACATTATATATATATATATATATATATATATATATATATAATTAACGAATATTTATATATATTTTGGTGACGTGTTGCAATTCGTTTAACCGCTACGTAATTGTATAAGCCATGCCGGCCAAGTTTGAATATAGTTCTATCAAGGAAACAATATAACAGCAAAAAGCAACTTTTATACGTTCACACAGTTAAAATAACGCGTTGCGACACACCCATGTATGTGTACAATGAGCGTAGGAATTATTTTTCATGAAATTAGCAAACAATAAGAAAACAATTATTATTATTATTATTTATTATTATTATATGACTGGCAGCTCGCTGTTCGTAGACATTTCGTTTTTAATAGCTACAACAAATTTTAATTTTTGTCACAGCGGCGCTTTGTGTGTCCACCTTGAACGTGTGTGGAAAGTGGACACTCATAATAGTCACATTGGAAGTACTGGTTAACACAGTAAGTGTTTATATTTTTTATGATTTTAATTGAATAACATGGAAAATAGAGAGAGACAGCATGGAGATTTTGCATTATATGGTCTATGAATGTAGTAATAACTGTTATATACGAAAATTTAAAATCAAAGCTGTACTAGCATCTGCCGACGAGTCGACTGACGGAAAAGACTTATTAGAAGAAGACATTCATTTCAGCGAATACTCCAAGTCTCAGAATACCCTTACTACGCTGACTGGTATTCTCAATGAACTCTACTTATCTATGTATATAGACAATTAATGTCTGTCTGAATGCTACTTATTAGAAAATTAAATAAATCAGCACTGATGCGCGCCACCTATCTGACCTGTCACCTATGCTGACAGACAGAAACCTTCGCCGATGTTCACACAACATATTCCAAAAGTTTCATCCCGATCGGTCAAGTAGTTTTGAAATGCATAGGGAGCATACATACACACATTCATTTATATATATATAGATTAGATCTTTTATTTGATATTTTAAAGAATATAATTTAAAAAATTTTTTGGTTTGAATTTTTGATATTTTTTTAATTACATTAAATATTTGGCTTACATTTACATTAAATGTTTAACTTTCTTCGTACCCAGACAAAATTATAAAAAATATAATTGTATAATGATTTAATGAAAGTGAATTGATGTACATACAAAAAATTCTGTTGTTGACATTAAGAAAATTTCACCAAAGCGGCAATTAGACGGCATATTATAAAAACATCATGTTGATTGGGTATTCCAAAACTATTATTTTTTTACCTTCACGCTGTATCCCGCATGCGGCAGGGTTTGCACTTTCCGCCGAGGCGTGGCGTGTTCAGTGGTAGTTGAGTTCAAAAAAATTACCTTTACATTTTAATTTCAATAAAGGCAATAATAAAATACAGGTACTTGTAAATTTAATATTTTATTGTGACTAACGACACCATTACAAATATTTTTATATTAACGTAATATAAAATCAGAATAAATATCCTAAAGGTTATAATATAACTTTTTTTCATTTCAATTTTCATATTTTCAGCAATAAAGCTTACTATTTGAATTATTATCATTTATATATTTTTGTGTTCGGGTTCAACAAACAATACTGTTCTAATAATGAAAGTTAATAATATATATATATATATATATATATATATATATATATATATATATAAATAATCTTGTAAGGTTAATTTCAAAATTTTTAAAAAATAATTTTGTATAATTGAACGCCTCAACACTCTCATACAAATATTTTCGTGGCACTTACTTTTTCGGCACCTTGAATCATAAGGTCATTCGCGCAACAACAAATTTTGAGCATACATAGTTTACAACTATGTATGCAACATACGGCTGACCACATAGCCTCCTCCTCCTCCTCCCCCCCCCCCTTACACCCCCTACAGACTACTGCTCAAATCTATCAATATAAAGTTAAAACATAACGGTCGATATACATTACGCTTTTACATACAAAAATAAATATTGAAGTAGAAGAAAAGCAACGTTGGTGTTTCAAATGGCATCGCATCAAAACGGCCACACAGACTTATGACACTGACATCGCAGTTGTTTTCCTCGACCTAGTCTGTTTGTGAGCCATCTAAGGAGAGCTATCGAGAGCAGGGCCGCCGGGCTATTAAGGTGACGTCGTTAATTTTAATTAAACTATTTTTAATGTTTTCCTACCTATTATTACATTATTCTTGTAAGTATTTTTAAGACGAAAATGTAAGAAAACATAAATCTTTTTTTCATGTTATTACCAGATAATTTTTTTTAAATAAACATCTACACTTATTATTATCAAAAAATAAACAAGAAAAAACAAATTTCGTAACAACCACACGTAACAAAACACTTATTGCATTTAAATTGACATACAATAAATATGATCATTATGTATTAAGTCTCTAAATATACCTGAATTAGGTACAAGTATATAGTGTTCAAAAAGCTATAAACTATTTATCTAAGATATATATATATATATATATATATATATAAATTTCAAATACACGAAAAGTACAGCAAGTATCATTCAGTTGCGACACTCCGAGTCGAATTAATTATCTAGCAACCGAGCGTAGTATTAAAAAACGGTTTGCGCAAGAGTCGATCCACACCTTGACACAGATAGTGCTCAAACTGTCGTTTTGAATACACAAAAACCGGACGCTGCCTTCACTAGTTTAAAACTAATTTTGTTTTACTCAAATATATTCACTTAAAAATTATGTTTTGTTTGTCGTTTATTAAAAAATAGTAATATTCTCTTCATCTTCGTGAATATAATATCCGGATGAATGTTGGGATTTGTTGGCAAGCCTTTCAATCAGGACTTGAAATATCTAAGTAAAAATATATATATAAAAATAAAAAAAAATAAAAATAATAAATTAAATAAATAATAATAATAAAAATAAAAATAATAGTGAAATATATATACAAGTGCAGAATTTTCGTTTGCAAGTTTTTTTAAAAGATCCTTAAGTGATGGTCACATTTCAAATTAAACACAAGCTTACCTACCAGATATTTTTATTATTAATTATCAATTCAAAAAAAAAAAAAGTTATAGCATTTTGAAAAATGTTGTTGTTGTTTTTGAAATAATATTATCATCAGTAAACGAAATGCAAAATTAGTAAATTAATAATTATGTAGATCAAGCGGGCAAAACTGCGAGCAGGGTCGCTAGTATATAAAAAAAACTCATGAAAATTAATGAACTGGCAATAAAAAATGTATATGTAATAATCTTTGGACCATGGTTTTATACCTCGTTATTTTATGGCAAATAATTTAAATTACTCAACTTATATAAATAAGAAATACGACAGGAATACAGATTATAAAATACGTTTTATAATAGGAATAATATAACTCTATCATATACTCTTCCAGAATTGTATGAAAGAAACAAGTGTTGCAATGCTGCGAAGTAATTCATACGGGATGAGTTAATTTAAAAATATTATCATTGAACTACATAATTATTGATTTACTAATCTGCTTTACTTTATTTTTCTAATAATAATATAATTTTAAAAACAATATATATACCTAATAGTAGATAGTGGGGAACGGAGTGTCTTAATACTAGGTTCCCTCTGCCTACCCTGGTGTGCGCGGGATACAGCGTGAAGCTGTATTGATTTTTTATTACATCTATACATATATTAAAAAGTAAAGTTTCAAAAGGAAGTGCCAAACTACAGTTTTTAAAATGGTATAGCTTTTTTATATTCGCTTGAAATAGAACGAACATTAAATGAAAATTGCAATTAGCTCGGTTAGGACATTTCCGAGATATGCGTGAACAAAAACACAGACAGACAAAAAAAATCGTTATGAAAATAATTTTCTGTTTTTTATTTTTTGTATCTTTACGATTTTCTCTTTTGTATTTTGCCACACTTCCCTAAGCATTTTGTGTTTGTTTTATGTAAATCGGTTTTTTAAATAAAAAGTATAATAAATATAATTTCGACATCGAGCCAGCTGAAAAACAACGTCGAGCTTCGAGTTACAAAATAACCGAAAAAGTTTTATTTAATTGTCTGAAACTTTCGTTTTCAATGTATATTAGTAATTATACTGTCCTTAAAATTATATCGTAATTAGAGCACGGCAGCGATTTAGATTAGTGAATAAATAATTGCGTATTTCAAGCTGGCGAAGCCTCAAGCACCCGCTCACTCTACGAAGACATTTTAATACAATATAACAATTTTTTTTATTATTAAATTTAATTATTTTTTATCTTATATAGGACCATTATATACACTAATACATACATATAAGTGAAATGTAAATGTAAAATTTATGAAGCACTCGCCGACAAACAAAACATCAAATAAATAGTATTTAGTTAAAGGTGTTATGCTAGCTCGTAAGTAAAACGGTGTCATTGACGCAATTACGATACAAGTGCAGTAATTATTGATTACAAACTGGATCAGACGCGGTGCGGCTGAATAATTACTTTCAATAATACAATATACTTTCTGTGATATACTACTTTATTTCCTTCATTATTTTTCACTCCTACAGAATTCGTGAGAAAATGGAGAACAGAGTGTCTTAACACTATAGTCCTTCTCCTTATCCTGCTATGTGCTAAATTATCCTTTTGATTGATTTTCTGCCGAATTGCATATTTGGTGGTGGAACTCAACGCCGCGCTATTGCCTTATTGCTCTAACAATAGTTTGTAACTACAAGCAATTAAACAGTATTAACCACTAGTTTACTGCAGAATTACGACTACTACAGAATCGTTGCGTGTTTTAGAAATAGAGTCAACATCCGGTAATTAATATCGTTATTTCTAAGTAATATTACTGTATACAAAAACAAAATTTCGATAGTTATTGTCAGGCCTGCTCGCCGCTTGTTACTCATTTATATATCAAATCAAAGAATCTCTCACAGCTCTGTGACGCATTAAAATGTCACCTTTACTCTACATCACGGTACAGTGTCCACATACTTATATAACGAATTAAATCGTCTAATTCAATCTAACAATTTTAAATTATTAGATTATAATATAAAAGCAATAATAAAATAATGCAATCCCCAAATTTGTTTGTCTACAAATTCCCAATAAGGACCGACTGCAAAATATATGATTTGTATCAATAATTTTTGGCAATCGACAAGATAACTTAGTAGCGAACTTTCAATTACAAAGCCTCAGGTACCAGAATTGATACGTATTCCATAGTTAAAACAAAATGTAGCAACACACCTGTATAAAGTTACGTAAACAATTCGTCGTTGTCGAGCCCGCATCTCCTAATTTAAACGTGTTTTCCTGAGAAATGTAGCAAAGTCTAGAGCCTATATTAAGATCGAACGATTAGGTTTCGAGTTTCTTGAACAAGTGTTTTCTAAACAAACCAAATGCATTATGATTCTCCGTGACAAGTCGTTGTTTATTTTGCAAGAGAAAATAAACACCTTACAGTTATCAAGAGGAAAAAAATAATCCCACGGGCAGAATGCAGCCACGAAATATTACTTAATATATAGAACGACATGAAGCCTTACAAAGTAGTTACGTAGGAAGCAGCTAGAAAGTTGTTTTTAGCACTCACTATTCCAACAATACCCTTATTGAAAAAGATATTACACAAGTAAAAAAATAGTTTTTTATAAAAATTTCAATTTAATTCGAAATAAAAAAACGGACAGCCGCGAGTCGAGCTCGCCCACAGAGGGTTCCATAAAAAAATTGGAGGTGTCGAGCTTTTTCTGAAATTCAGGTTCAGAAAAAGCTCGTTTCCTTTCTTTCCCATTTACAATCGACAGCAAGTTATTGATTGTTGAAAACAGTGAAAATTATAAAAACATGCATTTTATTGATAAGAAAAAGTAAATTGATAAGAGTTAATTATAACCGAAAACATAATTCTTTGTAAAACACTATTATGTGTTAATTAACGATATTTTCTTTTGTCAAGAGAAGCCTTTGTTACCGACGAGATATATTTAAATATTTTGTAATTCCGAGTGCAGTAAATTAGGAAATTTTCAGCATTGAAAGTATGTCGCAGTTGTTGGCACGGCATGTGTGTCAGTCAGGTCAACTGGCCTGGGCGTCACTTGAATTATTTTTATTGACACGATTTTCTTTTAAATTGTCACATCCAAAAATATAAGAGAACATTGTTTACGATAACAATGTAGATGAAAATATTTGTATAGATACTGTGGACACGTATGATTTATGACTATTTTTTTTAATTCATATATTTTTTTCAAATATTGTGCTTTTCAAAACCTTATCTGAATAGATATAATAAATGAAGTACTTACAACATTGCAAGTGGTAACGTAATGCAAAAGATTTTGCAGATACTATTTAAAGATACGTTGAATATTAAACGAAGAATCTCGTTCTCTATCCTTCTTTTTTTTTTTTTTTTTATCAGAGATAGGTAAGCGTTTGACCACTGTCTAACCTAATCGTAAGTAAAGACGAGGTCTAAGATGAAGCACCTTCAAACGCCTAATGAGAGTAAAGCGTGGATCTATAAAAAAAAATATATAATAATTAACAGATATTCTAACATAACGCAGTTTTAATAATAACGCCACCAATTATATACACATGTTTACATATATGTTTACATAATGTTTCTTTGTAAAAATGAGGTCATTTTAAATAAACATTTTGGGTCATGTTGTTAATAAAAAAATAAATAATGAATGTGTTTTCAATAAAAATGAAAGTAAACAACGAATGCACTTTCAATTTCATTGCAAATTATATATTCGTCAGCACGCTATTTGCAATTAGTCGACTTTAGTATTTATTGTTGTTATAAAATATAAATAAAATATTTTAATTAATAAAGAAATATGTCGATATAAAGTATAAAAAATTGTGTATAAGCATGTGTGTTTCTAGATAAAGCCTTGAATATCGTGTCACTACCTGACAGATGAATTTGAAATATTATTTATTAGTTTGTTTGGCCGAGCTCTTATTAGGAACGGATGAAGTGATTTAGAGGGGTTCGACGCCGTGCCACGATGCTGAACTAAGTGCTCGTATCATATAAAATGAGATGGTGATGGGTGATTTATACTAAGCGAAGGTTAATCATTAAGTAACATGACGGATAGATGGAGTTTGCACAGATCTAGCTCATCATGGTGGGTAAAAGTAGACGGCAAAAGTTCGTGTTGGACGAAGGAAAAACCGTGGCTAAGAAACTTGAGAGAATGGACCGTTATCAAAACCTTCAGGATTGAAGAGGCACTTTTAAATATTCTTAATTTTAATAGAAATTAAGAATATATAAAAATTAAAGACTAATATTTATATGTTTTTATTGTTTTATTTTATTGTTTCAAATTTTTAAACCACATTTCATGGATGAACTATCGCACGTACGAGTATGTACCAGATTGACATTAATTAGCGACGTCACTAAAGAATTCAATAACCTAAAAATACAAACAAGAAAATAAAATACATGTTAAATTTATCTTTCGTTTTATCACAAAAAAATTATCGTTACAAATTAATTAGAAAACTCTATTACTTATATATCTACTACATCATTGTATGCAAAAAATAGTACTAATATAAAAGTATAGTTTTGATATAAAAATAAATATTTAACCCGCTCTCTAATCTAAAATATTTTCATAATTTTAATATTATTATAATATGGTATAATTTTGTTTATACCATCCTATAGGACTAGATTTGTTTTAAAAATAACAAAAGGAAGTTAGCGCACATTCTAAGCTCTCTGCAGTACATTTAAAAAGGTTTCACAATGAAATATTAAACTAATTAACTAATATAATTAAAAATAAAATCCTTTATTATAATAAGAAGATATTTTTAATAAATACACCGTTGTCGTATGAAATATTCCTCGCATGCAAAATATTATGTAAGTGGCACCCCAAAACGGAAGACGCTTAAACCAAGAACGTGAACGGAGAGAACGGTAGAATATGGAATGGAACGGAAGAAACCTCAGTAATGTTTGTCATATGTTTCTGAAAATATATAAGACATTACCTAAAATATTTATATACATTAATTATTTTATATCGTTATAAATAATGTCTTTGACTATATTGCAAAAACAATTGATGCTATCGATAGTATAAAGATGTTTTTTTTTATCGTT
>JBAIZZ010000379.1:739130-796073 GCA_037355905.1 Heliconius aoede
ATATAAAACCACCTCCCCTCCATAGCTTTCAGAGACGATATCAGAAAACAAAAAAGCGCATCAAGCAATATCGCTACCACACCGAACTCAATACTTTCTGTACATTTCTTACATAACATAGTAGTACGTCTAGTCTACAAAAAAAAAGGAAACATTAGACAATATTGTAATTTAGACCGTATATTTAGTTTTTTATTAGAAAATAATCAAACACGATAGATCCAAAGGATTCAGCCAAATATCTAACAAGTCAATGATCACTATTTAACTCGTATACACATTCAAAGATGAAAGTCATTCGTTTAGTGACATTAACTGGTGGATATGGGCATCATGCGCCACTCACGCCTAAACCACTGGCTTCCATTGCTGTCATGATGCCAGTACAGCCGAAGGCCAACTCCTCAGCAACCATACACCCAGCAAAGACACCCATGTCCAAACCACCTGTGAAGTTTATAATATATACATGATGTCTAGGAAATTTTCGCAGCATTCAACAACGAAGATAAAAAATAAGCAAAGAATTGGACGTGAAAAGCGCGCAGCGAAGATACTCAGGTACTTGCGACCAGTCTTCACCTTTAAAATAAAAATATAAGTATTTCGACACGTGTCAACGAAGCCATCCTTAAAAGTTAATAACATCGAAAAGACGGAAAGGAAATCCAGACTATGTGGACTACATCAGCAAGCAATTTATAAGTCATGATTTGTTTTTATATAAAAATGGGGTTAAAGGAAGAATTTTATTGACAAAACTATAAATTCTAACTTCCCAGACAAAATTGTATGAAATAATCTTAAATGAAAAACAATAATACACATGTAAGTTTGAATTTCAACATGTACTAATCTTTATACAAAATTTTCTTTCAATAAAATATGGACGATTTTTGTCACTTCTTATTTGAATGTCTTGAAGATGTTATTTCATCTCTGGACGAAAAACCGAACGATCCAATAATTCGAGTAATTTCTAATATTAATTTATTTGTCAATATAGATTATTGAAAGCCATATTATAATTTTGGTTTTAAGACAAAATCAGTAATAGGTAGGTAGGTAGGTAAGTCGTGGAATATGTAAAGAAGAAAAAACGAAAAACTAGGCGTGCCTAACTTTCTCATTTTTATAGTATTTATTATAGCTTCGGTAGTAAAATTTCAGTGCTATTTATTGAAATATAATATCTGGCTTTATCTAACTGTCCAATATATTTTACATTTACATATATTACGTTTAGTATATTATACATATTTTTGGTTCATATTTTTGGTGTAACATAGCATATAATTGTTAAAATATATATAAATAGCCGACCTGGGCGGCTTCGCCCGCTTGAACTATACGAATATTTATTAAATATGTTTATGCAATTATTTTCAATTCTAATAAACCATAAAGAACGTGTTCAATTATATATTTTTAAATGTAAATTTCTAATTTTATAAAAATCGGTGCCGATTTTTATAAATTTGACGTTTCTACGCACAGCGCTTACGGCTGCGCGTGCGTCTAGTCTAGTTTAGATTAACTACAAATAAAGCATATGAAGGGAAGCAACAAGCCTGACATTATTTTACATGGCACACAACAATTTATATTTGACATTTACATTATGTATGTATATAATAAGTCGACATTTGAATATTTTATTGGTATTTTTAATGTAGTTTTTGTATTTTGCTTGTGTTAGATTTGTCGCCTGCGAAGTTGTTATGTGTTTTTTGTTTTTAAGATCACGATTTGTTATACAGGCTGGCCCAATTTTCATTGTTTTTTTTTTAATATTTAAAAATAAACCACATTTCGGACGTCAGCTATTCTGTATATTCAAAAGGCTTATTTCAGTTCTAGCTATAATTTTGTTGTTTACATATTGGGCCGAGATATCAATTTATAGAATAACGAACGGTTACAGTAACTTACACCTAAGCCCGTGGCGCCCGCGGCCGTCGCTATACCAGAACATCCAAAGGCAAATTCCTCACCGATCAAACACTCGTCGAAAACACCAAAGTTTCCAATTCCGCCTGAAATTAATCTTATAATTTTTAATTTTTGGAAAATAAGAATTTATTTTATGCCTTTCACTTAATTTATTTATTCAGGTTCCAGATAAATGTATTTTAATGAATAGATTATATTATTATAAATGTCGTTTTATTATAATTAGTTTATAGTGTTTCGTAATCGAATTGCCTATTAAAATATAATTAAAAAGTGAAAAATGGTGGCAGCTCAGAGAATCCCACATACACCAACATATTATTTGCATATTAAATGCTCACTGCAACTTCCGTGATGTACATCGCCGCCATTATTCCAGAACATCCGAAAGCTATCTCTTCACAGACTATACCACACTCGGTAACTTTTAAACCCAATCCCCCTGTGAAATTATATCATTTTATATTTATTATACTTTAGCATTAACATTATTTCTAAAGTTTATAGTTGGAAGTTCGGTCTTCAAATGTATCTATCTATATGTGCCGAATTGAAATACTTAAACAAATGAAATTATGGCTGGTATTAATATTTTCAAAAGATTTGTATACTGAGGCTAACTAAAATGTCAAAACAACAATACATTAACTACATTTTTCTTCGTGTGTACAAATTTTGTTAAATCATAATTAAAATATGTTGCAACTTTACGGATTAACTGATTGATCCTAAATAAGTACCTGAGATTAACTTTTTTTAATAATATTCCTTACGTTTTGAAATTTTCCTTGGATTCTTTAAGAATATATATATATACCTATAAAAATATTTTACATTAGACATTTAACACGAAAATTGTTTAGGCTATTGTGGCGTAGAAGCGCATTGTGTGATGATAAAACCAATGGTTGTGGTTTCCACTGGGGGCGTTCAATATTTATAAGGAAGGTACTTCGGCGGCAAGGGTTCAAAAGGTTACTGAGTGTCTTAACATGATCTCAGTTCTCTATCTGCCCTGCTATATTCGAGATACAAAAAATATTATTAATCACAACCAAGTTTAAGTAGCGTTTTCATATTAATTTAGGACATAATAATATCATAACAAAGCATATAAAACAGATATCGTTACCGCAATGCTCGGGAACGTGGCCGTTCATTAGACCAATTTCCCAGGCCTTCTTTATAATGGGCCACGGGTACTCGCCGCTCTTGTCGTATTGCGCCGCGACGGGTATGATCTCTTCCTTGGTGAACTTGCGGGCCAGGTCCTGTAGTGCTTTCTGTTCCTCACTGAGCTCTGTAATAGAAGTGTGTTTTTGTATTAACTTTTAAGTATTTTCTGTAATGAGATGTAAAGATTAGTTTGTTGTAGGATAATGTTTAATGTTCTTTTCCTTCAAAAAAATAATGTATAGTGTTTATTTTGATGTGCCTCCCTGGTAGAATATCTAATGCAATAATTAGTTACATTCAGTTACGTTTATTCATTAAAATTATATAAAATATCTGTACCTTCGTAAAATCTGTATAATCTACAGATTACAGTGTATCGTCGTAAGATTTATTATTTAGACACATTTAAAATTAAACTATTTAATTGGATTAAAAACGTGCATTTAGTATTGGACTGAAGTGGCATTCGTCTGTCAGTTGAGATAATTATTATATCAAACTACCACCAACGATATTTAATTGCCTCGCGTACTGCCCTAGATTTCTGCAGAATGAGGTGGTTCAGGAGGCTAAACCAGCTCATTCTGCAGAATGCAGCACTTTGCCTTGTTACCAGACAAAGAAAAAAAATTATTCGATATTACATTTTCTCGAACCCACTCGAGGACTCAAACCCACGACCCGTCATGTTTACAGTCACACGCTAGTGCCCCTCCGCCACAACTGCTTTCGGCCACTAGGCATGTATACACTTTGATTACCTAATTACTATGTAAAAACTACTGTATAACTACTGTGTAAATTATCCATCTGTTTTTTTTATTATTATTGTTATAAAACCAACACAACATTCAGAAAATATATTCTTTAAAATATTTTAAAATTTGTGTGGTGTCTTTTGCATATAGATTGAATATGATGATTTTATTTATAAGGTGACTTCGTTGACTTTTTTTATTTCTTTTTATATAAAAAACAACATTAGGATTAACAATACAAGGCCCAAGGCCCAAACAAATACAAGGCCCTCTGTTATTGATTGTTATTATTGATTTAAGAATAAGTTCCTACTTTATGCTTTCAAGCTGTACTTCTATGTAGATGACCCCCGATTTAATATGAGTATCATTGAATATGTTATTACTGTCATATTTTTAATAGAGTCCATAAGGTTAAGACGAATTTGTTACCAAGAGAGTAATCAATCTCTACAATGTCACACAGAAACAAACATACATACATAGACTAATAAACATATTACCCAACATTTAACTTTTGTGGCGCAGTCAGCTAAAATGAATGACATCACAAGAGGACTAACTTTCTCTAGCCAGACGTCGAGTCATTTCAGTATAATAATAACATTGTATGTAAGTTGTAACCAACATGTCAACTTTTCCAAATTTTTTTTAGTTTTATGATTATGAATGACCAAGAACTATTGAAATGTGAAGCACCCATTAATACGTGAATAAATTGCTGCTTCATATTTAAACATTAATCATTCATGAATTTTAATTATATGTTAAACTTAGAGTTTTAAATATAAATTAATTGTTTTATAAATTATTTGTAAATATACTAAAGATTAATTATGCATGTTAAATAAAAACTATCCATAATAAATAAAAACACTACAATAAATTATGTAAGGTATATCATCTAATCATTCCAAGCATTTAAGATATATCTTCATGTTGTTTCAGTTTTATCTATAATCACATATTTTTTTTGCCATAATTATTGTGGTTATTGCTTTAACCAATTTCTACCAGACAACCTTTGAAACTACATGGATAGTAATAGTAATGAGGAAAAGGAGGATAATGTCTCCGTGCAATATGTTTATTTAACAAAACTACATATATAATAAGCCAACCAAGCTGACAACGTTTTTATATTTTGAAATGTATTTTTGATATTAAACTTTATTTAAATATGTAAAATTTATTATCCTTGGGTAATAAAATTATGTATTGTATAATATAAAATGAATATTCTTTCGTATTTATTAATAATATAATTCAACTTACCGAAACACAAGCCAGTAGGTGGAATAGGTCTTGGTGCTGAAGCGAGTGCTTTGGTTGTGGATAATTGTCGATAAACAGGGCGTGTGACCCGGGCAATCTGTATATAAATTAGATTAAGCATATATTACTACATAGACAATGTTGTGGAGCAAGAGCACATTGTGACTGTAAACTTGACAATTGTGTGGGCTAGATTTTTTCCACTTATGACAACAAATTGTTCTCATTCTGGTAAGTAACACAGAGTACAGAGTAAACAACTACCATGCAATAAGCAATGGTTAGAAAATTGGGTGGATCGTATAGATTGGAGTGTTATAACACTAAGTTTCCTCTGTACAACATTTTGGTATGAAACAAATCAAGTTATGCTTAAGCATGAAAGCTTAGTTTTATGTTTACATTTAAATAAATTAATTAAAAATAATACCTAATAATCTATATGGACAAAAAGAAACAATTTTAAATATTATCAATGTTTACTAAAAAAATATTATTCTAGTGACAAGTCTGATATTCTGATATAACAAGTAACAGAACAACAGTTTTAAAGATATGCTGTATATAGATTAGTATATATATATTTTTAAGTATTCTTCAAAATTGATTGGAACTACATATTTTCTATAAAATTTTCTATACTAATTAACTAAGGCATGTAAACTGAAAAAATTAAAAGATCACTGAGAATGTTTTTATTTTTCATTCTCATAATTTGAAATAATATGAATTAAATTTTGCAGATATATAAAGCAATAAACTAAGCACATGTAAATTCTTCATTCCATTTTCTAAAAATATATAATCAATACTTAATATATAATCAATAGCCAAAAAATACGTACATTGAACTTTGGACTGGCCCCATATATATAACACTTATTATATTGATAACTGTTTAATTTATAATCTCAGTATTTATACGTATGAATATTTTAATATTATGCTTATAATTTTTGATGTAACATTAAATAATTATATATGAGAATGAGAATGTAAAAAAGTATGACAAGATTTATAAATATTGAATAATAAGCTTTTCTACTTACTTGGGTAAGAGGATTCATTTCGGATAATAATTAAAAACAAGTTGTTTTGCTATAATATAGTTGTCGGACTTTGTACCACGTAGCATATATAACGTAGTTTACTTTGTCGTCGAAGCGAGGACTAACGACCTGAATTATATTTCTCTACAGTACACAGAGTACCAACGAAGATTGTGCAAATAGGAAAAGTAAACTAACTGCAGTGTGCGTTAACTTTTATATAGCTGTCTAAATCGATTAAATATTAATTATCTATGACACGCTGTGCAAAGTCCAAGTTTTACCACAGATATATAGAAATTATTTTTAAAACACAATTTTAAGCTTAAACTTAAAATGCAGCCTTTAAATCCATATGTAACGTAGAGATTTAAAGGCTGCATTTTATTTAAGTTTTTAAAAGTTTATTTAAGCTTATGGTATGTTTGTAATTTTATTGCTTTATATTAAGTGATTTTTTTTACGTTAACTATAGTACACGTTAATTAACGTTACTAAAGATGGAGATAATATGGTTTGATTTATCACGGGTAAATCTATAGGTTTAGGGTTACAAGATTTTAATATGTTTGGAAATTTTATATTATGTACTTTTGACGAATGACAGTAAAAAGTGAGCATAAGTCTGGCCTAACACGTGCAATAATATTGTCAATAAAGTACGTATCATCAATAATATTGTGTGTGTGGCCGGCTTGTCGATATTATTGTAGATTTCTAGAAGTTCTGTTTTTGCCACGACGATATCGGGGAGGCAGGGTTATTGTCAATAATATTGTCATGTACGGGCTCTCGGGAATATTTTAGTTGAATAAAAGACTTCAAGGGAGGTGGAGTCTAATGCTTTTTATTAAGGATGTACGAAAACTGTCTAAATAACGAAAATAATGTTGATACTACTTCCACGGAAAAACTTTTCAAGATCTATTTCATGGGAAACTTATCAAGATCTATGGAATACATCTATTGAAGCATATCACGATAGAGTGAAAAATAGTGCGTTATAAAAGCTGCTCGATATTTACATTAAATATATATTTTTAAATTATCCTCTGTTAGTAAAATTATTTTCATACGGCACGTTGCACGCAACATAGGAAACCTATGGATATATTTTAATTAATTATTATAATAAGGGGACTAACATTCTTCACTATGGTAATAAGCAGTGGTTCGTTGGAAGCAATAAAATAATGGCGAAACTCAACGCTGCGCTTCGCCTCGACACGAGAGGGAAAAAATGAATATTAAATATTCGAACTCTCAACCTGTCACATTTACAATCACACTTTGTGCTCCTGGGCTATCATGACATGATGATGAATGATCTCTGTTGTCTGCTGTCTGTTGAATTTTAAAATGATTAAACTCAGTTTTTTCTCATCCAGCCCTTGGTATTTTTTTGCCGTATTTGTAAGTAAGCTAAATACATAATTAACCCAACGGCTTTTTTCTTTCAATAAATTTTAGACTTAACACGTACACATACAAATAAAGCTTTGAACAATATTGCCAATACTGTATTGACAATAATATTGTGTGTGCTGGGCTAGCCATAATTACTTACCGTACTGTACCGTACATACGGTACAGTACGGTACAGTACGGTAACTTAAAAGGCTTGACTCTGTGTCATAAAATCTCACCAAAAAGGGCGAGTTTTTCTTTTATAGCAAAGAGAGTTGTTTCATTCACTATAATATTTATATTAAATTTACGAATCAGATGGCTGTGAATTGTGTTATTAATGTTGTCACTCACAATAATGAATCTCTCAAACTCTGTCCGTGAAAGTTTTTTATGGAGATAATTTTTTTTTATACAGTATAATTAAAACTTGTTAATCTATCTAATTTGATAATTTGCTATTTAGTGTGTCAAATTATTCATAGATCTGTGGTCGATCTGTTTAAAATAGCGTCTGAGATTATTTCTAGCTGAAGTCAGAATATTTTAACGACAACTTAGGGAGAAATGTGATAAGTAAGCACAATTGTCGAGATGTGATGTCATAATATATATTTTGTTTAATAAAGGACGAGTGTAGCTTTAGTAGGTCAGTTAAACGATTGTAGGATTGTAGGTGTGGGTGTTTGATCGGTATGTGGCATAAGCAGGCTGTGTTATGAATGAGGAGGCTCTGTTGGCACGAGCTTCCGAGGAGCGGGAGCGTATCTTCCTGAGATACGAAAGGGGACGTGAAAACCTCGCTGGCCAAATTGATCCTTGGGAAGACCCAGAATTTGAAGATTACCATAAAACCGACAGGTAATATTTTATTTAAGAATAGTATGATATGTAATTTGAGTTTTTATATTTTAATTATATTATATATTTAAAGACACAATGCATTTGCGAAATTTTTAAAAAAGCTTAGTAAGCAATGCGACTGAGCCTGAGCTTGATTTATAAAACTTCTATTATATCACTTTTATATTACTTTTATGCTCTTGAATTTATTTTAAGTTTGATAATATAGATTATAATAATCATCGTCATAATAAAGTTTAAATGTGTGTCTTGAATCACATGTATATTAAAATTACAAGTAGTTTGCAATTCCATTGAATTTAATATTTTTTCTGATATTTTTTTGTTTTTTCTTATATATATTCCTTGTGTAAAACATTGTCATAATAGATTTTTAAATTTAGAGCAGAATAAAATATTTAATAATCTTATATTTTTTATCTGGACTTTCTGTACTTATTTTAATGAACCTACTTTTGTTTTACTTACTTTTTATTGATTTCATCTTGTATTTGTTATGTAGCATGAGAAGCAGACAAACCGTAGTTTAAGATGTTTCATTACCCATGCATTGCTTAATATAATTTAAGATACTATGTATTTAGTGCTGGAAATCGTAGCCACTCTTGGTGATGACATTAAAGCAAGGATATGATAATACTTTCATTTTTTGAGATGCGACCCTTTCTGGCATCAAATTGTGTAGAAATAATATCTTTATGTAGTATTGGAGAAGTGGTTAGTGAAATGGCACACTCAGAACATCACAAATAAAGAACAACAACAACATAAATAATATCTTTGTTTTCAAATGAAATTTTTACTCTTTTTTTTATTATCACAATAATACCCTTACTTTCTATTTGAATATTTTTTTATATAATGGACTATAAAAGTATTTTACAAAGCTATTACATAAACAAACTATTATTTTTAATCATACAATAATTGTAAAATTTTATAATTTTAGTTTGAAATAATAATACAATTTGCTATTTCAGTTTTGTACAAATGTTACTTTACTGTGTAGTATGATACTTTGTAATAAACAATTTTGCGCTGTATCCCACACACAACAGGGTAGGCAGAGGGAACCTAGTGTTAAGGCACTCCAATCCCCAATTTCTGCGCAATTCTGGAGGTATTGCATGTTGAGTGGCAGAATTCAACACCGTGCTTCACCTCAACACCAGAGCAAAGAAATGGAAACTTAAACAAATAAATATTTCACTACCTCGAGTGGGGATTGAACCCACAACTATCGCGTTACAATCACACCCTTGCGCCGCTGCGCTACGACGGCGTCAATATATTATAATATATTATAACTTATAAATCAATCTTTTGAGTTTTGATTTTACTATTTCAGATATGGTTTTATACATGATGAGCGGCTCACACAGAAAACAGCACCACAAAAAGTCAATGTTGAGGTTGAAAGAGAAAAGAAATGGGTTAAGATGCTTGGATCCTGGGATTCAGCAACAACAAAAGAAAAGTTACATAGAAGAATTTACAAAGGCATTCCAAACTCATTAAGGATAAAGATATGGTGCAAACTACTAAATGTGAATGGCATAAAATCTGAAAACTTAGGCAAATATCAAGAAATGCTGAAATTAGCAAAGCACTGGTCCACAGATGTAAGGCAAATAGATTCAGATGTCAACAGACAATTTCGAGAACATCAATTCTATAGAGAGCGATATTCAGAGAAACAGTGCTCATTGTTTAATGTTCTGTGTGCTTATAGTATGTATAATTCAGAAGTGGGCTACTGTCAGGGGATGTCGGGCTTGGCCGGAGTTCTACTCATGTATATGGATGAGGAAGATGCATTCTGGGCCCTGACAATACTATTGTCAGACAAAAAATATGCAATGCATGGCTTATATGTAGAGGGATTTCCCAAGCTCACAAGGTTTCTTGAGCATCATGATAAGATACTGACTAAGTTTATGCCGAAGCTAAAACGTCACTTAGACAAGTTTGGCCTTGATGCTATACTTTATTCTCTTAAATGGTTCTTTGTTTGCTTCGTGGAACGAGTGCCCTTCAGTTTATGTTTGAGAGTGTGGGACATTTATTTGCTGGATGGTGAGCGCGTCATTACTGCCATGGCTTATACTATTCTCAAACTTCATAAAAAAGCTATCATGAAATTGAATGACATGGATCTCATTGTTCATTTCATTCAGGTTTGTATCAGGATTGACATGTAGACTACTACAAAATTCATTATGTCTCTCATTGTCACTTAATGTTCCTTTTTTTTTATTTGAAGGTGAAACTTCATAAAGATTTTGGTTTCGAAGATGATATGGTCATATATAATTTAGAGAAATCAATGGATGAATTGAAGCGAGCCAAATTCGACTACCCGGGCCCTCCTCCTCCTTCTGAATTGCCACAACGAGCTCTGGGAATTTTTGTGGAACCAGACAAGAAATCAAAAATTGGCCAACGAGCAGAAAATTTTTCTGCAACTGAAAAACAAGCTCGTGCCACTGTTATTTTACGGTAGGATATAAACTTTCTACGTTTTTGTAGTCAAAACTACAATTGCAATACTTTTGTTATATTATTGATACTAATGAAGTAGCAGCACTCGCTTACCTTATTGACTGGATCGTATAAGTTCGAAAATTTGGAGGGAATAGTTTAGCAAATACATAAACAATATAATTATGTTTATTATATATGCTTATGTCAAATGTTAATCAATTAGGTTAGTGAACAATTTCAACATGTTACATTTTATTAGTATGCAGAAAAGAAATGATATTAATTATTTATAATACATATGTTGTTATATTATTATAGCATATATGATTAGTCGTGATTAATTCGTCTTCTTAAATATTAATTAAAAAATCTCATTTATTTAAGATTGTATTTTAATATTAATAAAATCTAATACCAAGTGATTTGATACTTAAATTTAAGATTTCACAAACAGTCGCTCATAATAGAGGCCGTCGAGGTGCAGTATGTCAGGGAATCCACTTGCGGGAAAAAATATTCTATTTCTTCTCTCAGGTTACAAGATAACACATGACATTGACTTTCGTAATTTCCTGTTATAAAGGATACATTGTAAAGCTGAAAATAAATACATTAATCAATGTAAAAGTAGCATACTATGCATTATTTACATTTGATTAAATTATTCTACTAATATTATAAATGTGAAACTTTGTGGGGTGGATATTTGTACCACTTTCAAGCAATACCTACTGATAAAAAACCACGTCACATCATTAGTAAAACACGTTGGCCAATATATATGAAAATTTTGTATAATTTGTCTATAATGTAACATTAAATTTAAGCGGGCGAAGCCGCGTTTATATTTCTAGTTATCATATATTTCTGAACAAATGAATGTAACAAAAAATGATATGTAAGTTGATATCAAAGGCATTAATTTGGATAGCCTATTGAATAAACAAATAGTTTTATTTGGTTTTAGAGTGAAAATGAAAATGTTATACAATTTCAGTCGCGAGAAAGCCGCGCTGGAGCTCCAGGAGCTTCGTGTGTCTCAAAGTGACACCGTATCAGGTAACTTGGAGGCCTCTCTGCCATCGCTAACTACATCCGATGAAAGCCTAGGATCCGATCAATTCACGCATTTATGAACTTGTGCACTTTAAATTTATAATTAATACTAATATCAATGTTAAAATTGACCCTGTTATATTATAACAGTTATATTAAATAGTAAAAAATTTGAGAGTAATGTGATATTTATATACTGTTAATTTAATATTTGTTGATTGTTCATTGATATATATGGTCTTTTCATTTGGTTTTTCATAGTAATTCTTCTATGCACTTTCTTTTTTGCTCTATACTCTAATGTATGTAACTTATTTTTTATCATAATTATGGTTACAATAGTGTGTTTGTTTATTTAATCGCATGTTTATGTGTTGCATACGTCGTTTTATTATTTCCTATATATATATATATACATATGTATATATAAAATATATAATCATTTGTATTTGGTATTTAGTAAATATTCTATTTATATTTTCACCATTTAAATTAAAAATACTCTCGAAACTTTTTTTTTATAGATATGTACGTGCGAATAACGTTCTAGTTGTATTTTTTTATGACAAATGTGATTACCTACAAGTACAAACGATAACATTTACACAATATGTTATTACTTTGAATATTTTGTGTTCATTCTGGCTGTATTGACGATAAATAAATATGAAATATTTGAATAGTCTTGATGTTGTGAACCACTTGAGAACCAAATTTTTCATCATTATTATAAAAAATATTTTCTTTTTTCGCTCTTTTATATGTATTGTTTAGGAAGTAAAGTAAATTATTTGAATACTTTTTATAACTGTATAATATTCATACATTAAATTAAATCTAGTTCCGTTTCATTAGTATTTAATAGAAAATGTAAATAACTTAATGTCCTCGATCTTGTCTGCATACTTTCACGTCGAAAACAAGTTCTTAAAAGCACGAATTGATTGGAAATCATAGAATATGCCTCTGTACAAAATATTTTTATAGCTTAAGTCAAAAATATTTTTGTAGCTTAACGAGATTTTTTTGTGACTTGTATTATAATATCACGCTATAGAATAGCTTATAAATATGGAAAGGAGCTAAAGATATGCATTACGATAGAATTTCTGTGTGTAGGGAAACAAGTTAATTTAATAATTATAATATTAAATTATTAATAGTAATTATAATATTAATAATGATTAATTATATTTTAATAATTAGAATAATTATTATTTCTTCTTTTTCTATTTATATTTGTTTTTTGTATAAAGACTACAGTTGCAAGTAAAAACTGTTTCAAATTTATATTCTGTAGAAAGTTATAATATGTCGTAAAGTGAATATTAATTTATAAAGTGAAAGTAAATACGTACATGTTCATTGATTATTATTTAGCGAGTTTTAAAATATATAATATTAATTATATGCTTTTAAACAATCTTGTGTACTATATTTGTTAAAATTTTATTATTGTAACTAAATGTTTATATCGTATTGTTATATTTAAAAATCCATCGATTTTGAATTCTAAAGCTCTAGCTCATTTCCATCTTGTTTTTTTTTTATAAGCAATGTTTTTTTTTAATAATCTGTAAGCCGACTTGCTTACCAATTATATTGATTTCAATTTCCGCACGGATTTACTCAGTTTTTCTGCACAGGCATGGTCATGGTCATGGTGGTATGGCGGTGGGTTTATGTCATTAACATACAACAGAGTTGACATGCCTTAACACACAATGCTTGAGATTTGAATAGCATCTAACCCGTTCACTTACTAATTGAATATTGACGAGTGTTTATTACAAAAATTGTAAAATCCTATACCGCGGCTGTATTCTCAGCGCCCTAAACGATATGTTTCGTTGAATTTTCACTTCATGTTAATCATACTTTAATAATTATTATATATGATTAGTGAACACCACATAATTATTATATAATAATAATTTTCTCCTCTACCATTTCATTCTTGATTTATATAGGTTAGACGAATTTCTGCTCGAAACTGATTTTACTCAATGTAATTTTTTTTATTTTATATGTTTTATATTTTAACATAAACCCACCCCTATCATAGTTCTATACCGTGGTGTCGCTTTATGTGGTATAGTTTACACTGTTTTGTTAACTATCTTAGCTTTAAGATATTACCTACATACATATACGTGAGTTTTGGATATTGTATGTAAATTTAGAAAATGAAGACTGAGAAGAGGGGTCGCTTTGATTAATTATATCCAATGTATTCCGCTTTTGATACAAAAGTGGTAGATACAGATGATTTTCTATTTTTAGTTTTGCCGCCCATTGTGGTTTGAACTTTGAAGAATTAGTACATATCAATATCTATATATTGGTATGTTGTTAATGTATGGTATGCTATATATGAGTGTTGCGTATTTAATGCTTTTACCATCAAATATACATACTAAATGAACAGCGATCTGTATATATAAAATTTTATTCTCAAATCTTCAGCATGTAAATTATAAAATTACGTTAAATAATAAAAGATTTAATTCAAGTTTTTTTTAGTAATTTAATTTAGCATTTTAAATTATATGTTTTTCTCCCATTAGAGAATGCCATCTTAGCAGTTCCTCTCCACTCCTCCCACGCTTCCATGGATATTCGAGAGACTTCCTCCACTCTCCCTTCCCTCAAGGACTTGAAACCTACTTATTTGATTAAACCGAATATAAATAAAATTAAAAGTAACCGAAATAACCTCTGAGGCCATCATCTTTTTTGAGTTCAATCAGGTTACGAGCAGAGATTTTTATATAGATTTGCATGATTTTTTGGAATATTGTTTGCTTGAGATATGTGTGTGCGCGCATCCTTACACAACTAGGTGAGTTTTTTTGCATGATTGTATTTTTTTTTGTTTAGTCATTATCAAATTATTATTAATTACTAGAATTCTTTTTATAAAATAATTTTAATTTAATAATATAGAATAAAATGTTTTTTAATGATTTAAATAATCACGCTGAATACAGAATTCTTTTAAATATTTAAATGTACTTATCAATATTCATGTTATCAAATCAAAATACATTTTTAGTTAAATAACAGTATTGTTTTCACTCTCAATCAATTATTAGTAGCTTCATATAACGATGTAATAAAGTTTTATGCTCAGATCACAGTGGTGTAGCGAGTGCGGTGCGCTGTGAAGATTCTGTGTCGGCTCTAGGCTCTCGCCGGTCCCTGGCGGACACTAGTGTCACTAGTACGGCGGACCTGAGTGTCTTCTCTAGCGGTCGGTCTCACGCCCCGGACAACTCTCTGGACACTCACAGCAATATCAGCGACGACGGCACTGGGTCAGATGGGTGAGATTTTGTATATGCACTTTAGTTACTAGCGACACTTACCTGGCTTGGTGTTTGAGAGCGGGTTCTCTTGATTTATTATTTATTTAATTTTTTTTTGCGTTTCTTGAAAGTTAGTTGTAAAATAGATTATAGCTTTAAATGTTGTTTGGAATTAAAAGTTTTGACAGCAGACCCCAGTGTTGATGCATCTTTTATGAGTTTCATGAAATAGGTTAGTAATATTTCGTAATTTTATACTATGAATGTTCAACAAGTAATATATTTTATATTTTACCAATGTGTACATATTCCTAATAACTTAAAAACTATGTCCATTCCATAAATGTAGTACTTAAAACGCGGCAAACAAAACAAAACACACAACACAATAGAGATGGGTGAAGTCACATATAGATGTCACATAAAATAAAGCTCCATTATATTGTCATGTTAACTTGATGTATTAAATATATTGCGTTTTGACGTAATTAAATTTTATTTTTAAAAATACTGTCATAAAAAAAAACATTATTTTGTCATAAAAAAAATATTATTTTAACATAAAAAAGTCGCGTCGTGATTTTTAAGAAATATGAAAATAGAGAAATCTGCCTTTTTTATAATTCTCCTTAATATACGGCGTACTTCATTATGATTATGTGGCAGACATTTTTATATAGAGCATTTAAATCTTTTCTGCAAGATTTTATGGATTTACACTGATGTTCCGTGTAAATCATTATTATTATTATTATACGCTAATCTCTGGAACTACGGGACGGATTTGAGTGAAACTTTGTTGTTGTACAGCTATTAAGTTCTAGGGCAACATCTGGGCTATAGTTTGTTTTGAAAATCTGGATACCTGATGTGGAACATTAACAGCCTGTGTAATCTATAAGACACCTAAAATGTACCAATATTTTATTATTGTGCGGAGATAGATTATTTAATTTAAATCTTAATAATATTAACAACACAAATAAATACAGGAGGCCGTCGTGGCGCAGTGGCTCAAGGGTGCCGCCCGCAAACTCGACGGTTGTGGGTTCGATTCCCACTCTAGGAAGTGAAATATTTATTTTTTTATATTTCCGTTTATATTTCCATTCTCTTCGCTCTGGTGTCGAGGCAAAGCGTGGCGTTGAGTTCTATCACTCAACATGCAATGCCTCCAGAATTCGGCTGAAAGTGGGGAACGGAGTGTCTTAAAGCAGAGATTCCCTCTGCCTACCCTGCTGTGTGCGGGATACAGCGTGAAGCTGAGACTACAAATACATATATAAATATATTTTTTGTATTTATATAATAAAATGCACCCAATCCTGATGTTTTTACTAAAAACTTTTATGATAAATGCTTAACATAGTATTTAAAAATATTTTTACCTACATTTTATTTTAGATGATTTTATATTTCCTATATAATATACACTATTGCACAATTTTTTTTGAATGTAGTTGGTGTGTAGTTATTTTATTAATATTAATATATACATTGCTTTTTACGTATATAATATAATATATTTACTTGAAATACTGCGGTACTCAAGGTGGGGTCAAAGGGACCGCGGCAAAGCAATCCGGTGGCAGAGTTGGCGGTCGCAAACTAAGACCTATACATAGCATTTTCTACAAGGATTTAAAAATAAGACTGAATTTAGCCGAAGCTGTGGCGAGGGGTAAGGTGGGTTTACTCACTACCCTGCAAATAGTGTTGCCAGGCGGATATAAATTGCTAAAAAAATTCAATAGATAAACTGATATTAGAAAAATAAATAAATAATATGTATGTAGAAGAGATCACATAATTTTTATGAGGTTTCTTAAGAGGGCTTTCCTGGCAACATTACGTAATAACGCATCATGCGAGCTCATGCCACAGCGTCGTTTCTATAAATATGAATGCTAAAAATTTGCTTAATGTGTTCAATATAATATATATTATTTGCTCATACCATTGTTCTTATATTTTTGCAACGTAGGCTCGCAGCATAGTATAGTATAGTACGTTATATTTAACGATATAAATATTTGAGCTATATTGGAATATTTTTATTTTATCAGTTATATGCACACATTATTATATTTACAAATTTTTTAAATAAATTTAACTTTAATTAAAATTATAATATATTTTTATTATTAATTGCATGAATTGCAAACTGCACCGCTTTCATATATATTATTCCAATTAATTTCAGTAATTTTGATACTATATTTAGTATCGCTGGTTTTAGGCAAGTTATTCGAAGTGTAAAATATTATACATATTGTCTATTATATTATACTATTTGCATTGAATATTAGTAGCGCTCGACTGTTGACAGTATTGCTATATACAATAATAATATATAATAAAATGATCGATGTGTAAATCACTTATTGATATTCCAGATCGGGTATTTGCGGTTTGAGTATACAAAGGGCACCGACAGCGCATTCTACACCAAGAGGGACCCCTCTCCCGCCCTCTGTGTCCCCGCAGTCGGAGGACGTCGTGCGCATCCACGTCACTTACAACCCAATGTCCGGCAGTCCTTCACATTTGCAACCTGTCATCCCCAAATACAAATCGTACACAGAAGAACACCACAAGCCAGTCTCCCTGGGGTTCTACACTAATGGCGCTGCTAACCTCTCTTCAGACAACAGGATAAGGATCCAGGTGTCCTCGGACGAGCTGCTCACGCCAGTGGTCGACTCCGGTCGCATCATTCCCCAACGCTATACAGAATCGCACCCCGGTATATATGATATTAAATAATATGTATTCTCGTCTAAAACAGGTACGAGAGTATATGATATTTTTTTTTTACTTCACTTAAGTTGTGTTCAGGCAAGTGATAGGCTCTCGAATTTAGATATATCTTCAAAAAAAATGTAACTACCTTATTTTTTGTATTATTCAATTTTATATTATTTGACTTACGTACTAGTATTGTGATTTTCTTTATAGATGATGCCATATTTGTTTGTGTAAATTAGCATTCCGTCTTTTTACGTACATAAATTGTGTTTGAAAGTATATTTTACGGTGTAATTATATTTTAAGTTATATTTAATATCTGTAATGAATAATTATTGTCAATAATGTTTTTACGATCTGTCCTTTTTATTTGAGTGTATAATGTTAATGTATTTTTCTCGAATTCCAACTGAGATGCACATATTTGTGTAGCTCATTTATTAAAATTGTGATTATAGAAGAATCTCAAATTATTAAAATTAAAATTGTTTTATAACATAATTAGTTTATGTTAATTTTCGCTACGCTAGTAACATACATCTGGCATGTTTTACAAAATTAAATTTGTCATTACAATAAGTGCCAAATTTGACATCCTTTTCATAAAATTATACGATTATTGGAAGTTTATCAAATTTGCATAAAAAAGAAAATAATAATTCAATTACGATATATTACGATATTCAATTGTAGTTCTTCGCTAGTTAGTGGACACTTTTATTAATGCTTTATTAAAATAATTTATATAACAATAGAATTATTAGTTTATGAAGGCCTATTGCTAGCTGCTTTAATTATTCTTCGATTCACTATATAAAATTTCAAGTATAGTTGTACGTGAACAGACCTGTCTTGGTAAATAAAGTATGATATGTAATTAGCCTAGCTAAAAGTTAGTATTTTAGTATAAGAAAATTTAATTATAATATTTGCCTACTGTATACTTTATATATGTACCCTCTATATTTTAAGTAAAACGTATATTAATGTGCCGTCACAATTGTTCAATGCTAATTTTAACCCTACAGTGAGATTTGCAATAATATCAATTAAATAATTCTATTAGAAAAAAAATTGTGAATATGTGTATTTTAAATTTAACACGTTACCATTTATGGGATTGGAGTAGTGTTTTTGTCAAATAGTGAAGTTAAATTATAAATTAAGATAGGCTCTACAGAAGAATGTATTAAATCATCTTCCAAAACTGTGCTGTAGAATTTTTTTAATGAACTTGTTATTGTCATTAAATAAATGAAAAAAAACGAAATATCATTTAAAATCCAGATTAATTAAATTTCTCCAAATTTAATTATTTTATAAGAAAATTGTGAATTTCCATTTGATTAGTTATTTGTTAACAGATGATGGACAAAGTATTTGTTATAGTTTTCAAGTTAATTCGTCTATCATAAGAAGTGTTTGGAAGAGTTTTATAATACATATAAAACTAACATATCTTTTTTTTTTTTTAAATACAGCACTAAGATTCATTTTAATCCATAATTTATTGTAAAAGCCAAAGGTATTCCAAATATGAATATTAAAATTTCTTCTGTATGTCGTTCTTATTTTAATAGTATTCTATTAGAAATTATCAATTAAAAAGTTAAGTAGAATCGCATTAAGACACTAGTTTTGTCTACAAGATTAAGGTTCCATCACGTTTACTGTCAGATCAATTAACTCGAATCTAAATACGCACTAAGATAAAAAAAAATTTAAAACGATCTTAATAATTCAAGCACTTATTGATTATAATTTTTTTATTTACTTAGCAATAATTGAAATTAATTTCTTCTTTTTGTTTAAAATGACGTGTTAAATCAAATTTTTAACATATATATTTTTTAAAATTATATTTTAAAACTTTTTTTTTTAAATGGCATTACATGACATGTTTGGTAAAGTACCATTCACCACTCATAACAAAATATAGTTGTCAAATATTCAACTCGTTTTCAAAAAATATGTAATTTCCAAGACGTAGAACTCTGAAGATATTGTATTTCATAATTATTTATTATTTATTATTATTAGTTTGTTTGTCAGTTAACATGGCTGGGTATTTCTGTTTTTCATAAAAATACGAAGCCATGAACATAAGTTATTAAAATAATAATGAGGATATCCCAGCATGGTCTAATTAGTATTAATTGGCCGAATACATTTTAACACTTTCCAATTGGTTATAAGTGACAGTTAAATTCATAAATTCATTTAAGTTCTGCAATTATGGTTTATAACAAAATAATTATTATAATTTATAACAAAAGTTCAGTGCCATTTTTTTTGACGCCGTCAGTACCGTGCGAGTGACGTATCAAACGATATCTCCTTGTTTTGCGATATGAATAAATTTTATTTTTAAGATTTTTTGTTTTTTTTTTTCTTTATTATTTTTACAACATACTACAATGAATCCTAAGAAAATTTATATATACCTAAAAATGTGTATAAATTATATATTGGAAAATGTTAATTTCTGAATAAAATTGAATTCCGTCGATGATATATATATGTACTCGTTGATATTAATATATAACAATTTTGTGCACAAAAACTACATCTCTTTATACATTGGAATTTTCAAATGACTAACGACAACAATTAGTTTGGCTGATGGGGTTTCTACTGTAATCACTTTTATTTGATACAACGTTAGCAAGGAAATTTATACAACGATTTATATACATATACGATTAATTATTTCGCTCGTTTATATTCGTTGGATTTTGTATTTTTTTTCTCACATTTTCACATAAACTTGACGAAATTCATGAATTAAATTGTAATTATTTAGTTTTCTTCATAGAAATTCTTTCAAACTGTTTATTTTCAGTAAGAAAAAATAATTTAAAAAAAAAAACAAACTTTTTATACATTATTTTATATATGTACGTTATTATATAGTGTAGCAATTACGTTTTATTTATTTGTAAGTGTAACGAAACACAAATTCTAGTTTTCCGTCCAACCAATCTTATGGAGACGCTGTAATTAAATATAATTTATTAATATCCCAAATAAGAATGTATAGTATGTAATATAATACTAATAACGATTAGAGTATATAATTTTTTTTGTAAAGACATCTTGTAACAGCTGTAATCTTCTTGCAAAATATTCTAGTAATGTTACATTTGTGTGTTCTTATACGGTTTTTTTTAAATGTTTATTTTAAGCTTAAAAGTCATTATGCCATTATAAAGCGCCGTCATTTGTAGTGTATTATTGTGACGCTCTGGACATGCCTCACGCTAAATGTAACATTTTCTTTTGAATACATAAAAAATGTTACGGTTTAAAATTACAAGATTTATTAATAAATGTATACGTTAAATTAGATATATATTATACGATATAAGATATTGTTGTAACAGTTGAACAATCTACTATCGTTTGATACTTCGTAGTCGTTGTGGAAATGTTCAATATAATAGTATTAGGTATTCAATATTTTATATATATTATACTGTTTTGAGAGTCCGATGTTAGAAATATCCTTTACAAGTTGAAAATCCTTATTTAGTCAGTCAAGTAATAATATATATAGCTTTAAAAAATATATCTATCAGACTGTATTACATAAATTTTCCACCAACTGAAGCAACAAGCATAGGCGTGCCTGTTTCATACATAGTGCCTATTTCGTTTAGCCTACCTCTTAGTGTATTGGCGAGGATGCCAAAGAAGTTAACTTATATACTAGCTCTGTTCAATAGGCGATAACTAGTTTTGTCAAACTATATAAATGGACACTGTAAGATTTTTTGACGACTTTTTTCACTTGTTTCGTAGGATATCGAGAGCAATACCCGCAAATCTATATCTATAAGTTATTCGACTATAGGACTGCGTTTTAATTGTTCATTTAAGTTTTATGTCGATACATTGAATGGATGTTTCTTTTTTTTTTGTAATTTTACTTAGCACTTGTAAAATTTGAAAAATAAAATGTGTATGTATAATATATTTTATTGTAAGGCTTGCAGGGCAGATTTTTTGTGTTATAATAATAACGTTGTCATTTTGTGATAGTGGCCTACTTGACGCAATAAAGTAACCCCCTCGTGTCAATATATAATGTTCATTACGATTCCACAATACATATTGTTTATTGCACAAATATATAAAATTGAGGTTAAAATACTTTCAATGTAGTTACGAGGTGCTAGGTGAGTTTTATTCATGAAATTACATTATTTTGCTGTGATGTGAGATTAGGCGATATTTAAATCGAATGTTATCTGTATTTGTACTATTTTAAATAACCACATTGATAAATGCAAACGATCATGACATTATGAATATAGATATAATATATATTTTTTTCTCCGTATTAAATTAGATAGTTAATAGTAGAGGAAGAAATTCAAGGACGTAAATTTGCTCCGAAAACTATATGCTGTATAGTACATTACTGTCAACTAGTCGTGGCCGTCCTCAATATAGGTTTTCTGAACTGCATTAGTTCACTTGATAAGAAAATAATCAGAAGAAAAAATTTGTGCATCCATTTGCATTTACAGTTGACTTCAGTGGGGCGGCCACGACTCGTTGACCGTACTGTAAATTGTGTGTCTTCAATTGAATATGCGACGGCTCTTCGGCCAGTAAATTATATTAAGAGATAAAGCTAAGCAAGCTTAAATATGATATATATTTTACATAAAAATATATCTCTACTTTATATATTTGATTAAGAGTGAATTGCATTTGCACTATGAGTTATTTTGCCTATTTATTACTTTTCCATGATATTATTATTTGAACTATTTTAAGTATGTACTAGTAATAGTTATTTAGGTTACTGTATCTTTAAATTGTAATCATGGACGTACCTTTACTTTTTTTTTTGCTTTATTTTAAGATACATTGTAAGTATTTTTCTATACTAAATCATTGAATGGAAAGAAAATATTGATTGTTATGATCTGAGATATTACGAAGATGATTTGAATTTGGTAAGTTCAGTGAGCTTTCCTTGACGTGTAGCGAGCATAGACACTGTTTAAATAAATTGTAAATTATAAAATGTGGTTTTATTTCATATTTTTATTTTATGCAATGTTTTTGGAAATGGTACGTACTGGATTAGTACATTTTTGTAAGTACAAAATCTGTAGTATTTTATTTGTTTTTAGGTATAAGGAACCTACTGTTAAGACACTCTGCTTCCCACTTTCCGGCGAATTTTACAGACATTGCGTGTTGAGTGGCGGATTTCTACGCCGCGCTTGTGCCTCAGTGCCGTGGCGAAGAAACGAAAATATTACGTTTGTGCACCTACTCCATGACTGTAAAAAAAGAATATTTGAAACATTGTTAATGGATATGATTGGAAGTCCCTTTTGGAAATTGGCTCTTTTAACCTACTTACCTCATTTTTTTTTCAACAATAGTTGTCTTGCTAGGAAAAACAAGTTATTCTTTTTTAAAATAAAAATTCAGTTTAGTGAAAGTTATCTTTACTTATTAAACATATTACAATGGTTCTTACTATAAAATAATTTATACCACAATGTACGTCACAGGCATAAAAGTAATAATAATAAATAAAATAATTTTATTATTAAAAAATGTAATATACTCGATATTATATATATATAGGAACTATGTTGGAACTTTTCAACAAAATCTCTTATAAAACGAGCTTGCCCTTTATTTAATCCATGTTGTTTCGGACGTAGGCTTTCTTTTTGTCGCATAAAATATTGAAGTTAATAAACTTTAATTTTTTTTATGTTGAAAATATTTCAACAGTTATAGAACGTAACCTCAGTACGCCCTTTCACAACGGACATTGAAACTATGTTATTTTATTTTTTTATTTATTTCCAAGCCAGACAAGGTAATATATAGGTAATTCGATAGTAATACTAAAGGTTTATAAAATAATTAAGCTAAAAAATTATGCAATATAAACAAGCTAAATATTATGAAGGCACCAATTGTTTCGGATCCTATCGTAGACTCGGTTTGTCATGTATATTACTATAATACTACAGTCGTGAGATATAAGCTGAGGTTTGGATTTTATACTTTATTTTTACAACCGGTTTGCACCTTTAATTCTTAATATTTTAATTTTGTAAATAAAAAAGAATGCCGTAAATAAAAAAGAAAAGAAAATTATATGTTTTTTGATGACATAACGGAAAGATTAATATAATAACTCAAATGAAACATCAGACGAGACTAAAAATCATGACTCGGTCCCGCGGAGAAAAATTTATATATTATTTCCATTTGGGTTTTATTTATTAATTACTAATAATAAACGATATTTTTTAAAAAAAAAATGGCTCTAACTTTTTTTATACATCACACAAATGCAAAGTTCAGCTTAAGCCTCGCCAACTGTACGTCATCATAAATTGTATAACGCAGTCAGTAAGAATATTTTCTAACTCGTATTTTACATAGAATTTAGTGTAAACTCCGTATAAAAAGTATATTTTTCATATATGGATATTAAGGTATATATTTAATTGATTATTATTTTTTTATTTACATACAGAATTCTATAAAATAGTTGTTGAAGCATTCACTAACGGTTATATCTAATTTAGATATATAATATTTGTATATACGTTGAGTGACTTTAATTTCAAAAAGTTTACTTATTCAGGCAGATTGTTGTTTGTACAACCAAAATTAATTACTTATATTAATACTAGTAATATAAGGCACCGTTTGATATTTAAGATAATTTAGTTTACATGATACACGTTGAATACTTACAGACAGTGCCTCGTTATGGATTACATTAATTAAAATAAATGCAAAAAATCGTTATCGTTCTGAAAAAAAAAAATGTAAAAAAAAAAAATATTTTTGTTCAATTGTTACAACTTAGCAATAATAAATAGTAAACAAGTTGTTTCTTAAATTGTACAGTAAATTACTTAAGTGTTATTTTGAAAAACAAAATATTTCCCACTTTATTAATTACATGTCACTGATTTTTCATTATTTTAATTAAACAGTATCAATTGAAATTATATTATAGACACTTTGTAATATAATATGTTTTTACTTATACGTATAGTTCATCGATTCACTATTAGAAAATATTTTACCAAATAGTTTTTGTACTAACGTACCAATATAAAAACAAAATAAATTTATTAAAAGATAAAAAAAAAATTAAAAAAGATTAAAAAAGAGTCGTGTTAAATTGCATTCCACTGCTGTCTTGACTTGGCTTTTTATAATTTAACAAGCAGATCTGTGCTTGCACAAGAGTGATATAAAGATTTGTGTCTCACTTTCTGTATATACACTCATACTCACATTCAACATGCAAATTATTTTATAATATAATATAAGATATTTCACATCTCATACCATTGGGAATGCAAAAGAATTTTAAATAAGTACTCCGTTCCACGTATAATTCAATTCACATTTAACTCTCACGCCAAAGCTCAAATCAAAATTCATATTTTGAAAAAACATACTTTAAAAAAGACAAACATATTTTACAAAAGTAGATTTTTGTGAAATAATCGCCCTGTTAACATTAAAACAATATAATAGCACCACAATAGACAGCCGTGGACTGTCGATAACGTAGTGTTGACAATTGCAAATCAAGCGAAAATAAATATACTGCTAGGCCTGTCAACTATCACACCTTTAAAGTACGTTTGATGTTAATATTATTGCGTGTACGTGTGTATAATACTTATGACAGCGTCTTTGGTACCAAATACTAAAGCGAAGAGTCCGAATATGGTGACGAGGACGTTCTTCCAAATGATATACTTGAAGCGCCCGAAGCCTATGTCCCAGTAGGTTATGATCTCTATGAACGCTGGGACGATTAGGCCGAGGATTGAGAAACAGAAGGCACCAATGACTCCCATGAAGGGTCCAATAGTGGGGACCGCCACCGCCAGCAGAACACACAAAGTGACCATTATAGTGCGCATGATGTAGTCAGCGAGGTCTGGCCGCTTAGTAAACTTCTCCTTTATGGAATTCCACATAATTTCGATGCAAACGAAGAATTGAAGGCCAAATGTGCAGTATACGGCGATGGCAATGGCGATTTTCACGATTTGAGATAGTCTGTGAAATAAATATTTGTATTTAGTATATCTAATATCAAACTACAAGTAGGTATTTTCCATATGTATATGGATAATTAGTAAAAATCAAATAAAAAGAGATAATAGAACAATTTGAACTAACTTACATAAACAATTTATAAAAAATAATTTCTCGTTATTCAACAAATCATCCGTACAACAATGATCTTATTTAAATAAATATTTTTACTATGCTCTTTAATTTAGGCTTTCAATTTGAGCACCATTTTAGGGATGTATGCATTTGTGGGTTCGATTTCCACTCAAAGGATGGATTTTTATAAGTCTGGTACTCCGCCACGCTGTGTGACAACACGCAATGTTTCAAAAATGAGCGGTACGTGGGGCATAAAGTTTGCAAAACACTAAAACGTGAAACTATAAAGAATAAAAAAACTTACACTTCTTTGATTTTCGGGTCACCAGGGTGAGGTTCCAAGTTGAGAGTGATGGAATCTTCAACGGCGTCTCCATACCGCAGGTATCCGAGGAATCCAAGTAGAATATAAATAAGAGTGACACCAGTCATCCCCTTGTTAAGAACTCCACAGAACCCGAGCATTGAACGTGGCGTTTTCATCGAGTTCTCCAAAGGCATAATGACACCAATAGCTTCTATAGCGAAAATTGTCAGAGAAAAGAATTCTGGCCATTCACTGGGCGGCTTTATGGCGACTACTTTGTCAAAGTCGAGCCCTCCAGTCCCAACTATGAAGTAAAATGTGATACCCAAACCGATCGCCATGAAAAAGTTAGCGATCATAGAAACTGGCGCTAAGTATTTCAAATTTCTGATCCAAACCATAAAAATGAGGGGTATCAACAGAAAGATGATAAATATCCGTATATCTAAGTTCTTCTTCTCGACCATGTAAAACTCCACGACCTGGAAACAAAAGTACATAAAACATAAATCTTAATGTTTATTTGCAATGAAAATTTACAGCGTCATTATGTATCAGTTAATTAGCGCTTACATTGTGTACAAATACGTCTTTACGTCGTCTTGCTAGAGTCACAATAAAGTTTAATGCTTTATTTGTTTAAATACATGTTATTCAATTTAGATGGACGTTTGGTACATATTGTAAATTTTTCCTAGACGTAACAAACAATTGAAGCCGTCGTGGCACAGAGGTATAGCTTGCGACTGTAAACACGACGACGACGACGGTTGTGGGTTTTCTACCGATATCTACTGGGGGGATAGAGTGGCTCCTGCCCCGCCATATGCGAAATTTAGCATGATGTTAGCTTTATGCTGTTGAGGTATTACTTTCAGGGCGAGGCTATCTGTCTACGCCATTACGTAATCGCCACAGGTGATAACCTCATAACAATCGTAGATGTGATATAGCGTTTTGTTTACATAATGCGTGTCGCGGTACGACTATTCGATAAATGATAATTAAATATTAAAGATATTCGATAATTAAATTAATAAAAAAAAAACACTAATGCAAGCGAAAAGTTTAAGTGATATTTGTTTTCACAATAATCTCAATTATTATATTATAATAGTATATTTATTTACCTGCATGATATTTTTAGCGATAATAACAGTGTAGACGGAGCAAGTTCCGAAGTACGTCATGAATAGACTCACGAGGATGAAAACTCTGTAAATACAATCCATATTGTTACTTACTTCAATCAAGCAAACATTATGTACTACAGATGGTGATGAAAATGGTAGAGAATTGAATAATGTACCTTTAGTTCTCAATATATGTATATGCTTCGAATTTTTTTACTTCACGCTGTATCACGCACATAGCGGGGTAAGCAGAGGGAACCGGGGAACTTAGTGTTAAGACAGTCTATTCCCATCTAAACACTAGCGTTCTCCACATTCCGCCGAAATCTCGAAGCTCTACGTGATGGCGGAACTCATCCCGCTTTGTCTTGTTACCAAAGCTGGGAAATGAAAATATATATTTCACTTCTCCGATTGGGAATCGAACCCAAAACCGTCGCGTTTACAGTACAAAATTCGTAATGAATAAATTATATATATATATATATATATATATATATATATATATATATATATATATAATAGTTAAATCACATTTTAATCAATTACCTGAAAGTATAAGCCCATTTTCTAAGTTTTTGTGGTCCGTTGTCTAACGCTGATTCGGCAACTTCAGGAAAGCTCATTGCACTCTTTCGCGTCTTCTTATACAAGATGTGGGCGCATTTTATCTAATGGAAAAAAAATCTATTGAAATATTGTATAGATATATTAATGTAGTATGACGCAGAGATACAGCACAGCTTGTAATTAACATAAACGAAAAACAATTCACTATATATATATAGACAGATAGATTACATATACTAAATTTCCATACAAAATAATTCGCAAAATCGCATCGGCAAGTTAATAATCGAAGGCAGTGCATTATGATAATTAATATTAATATATACAATATTTTTAAATATTCCAACCACGTTACTTACTTGACAAATTTATATATTAGTAAATAATAAATATTCATATATCCAAAGCGAGTTTTAATGATATGTGATGCCGTCACTTACCAGGATATAGGCACAGTGTGTGCAGACGACAGCTACTAGGATGGCGAAGAAGATCCCGGATATGAGACCTGCACTTTTGAACGCCTTGGGCATGGCGAGGATTCCGGTTCCGAGCGATGCCTTCAGTAAGTGGGTCAGGGTGTCCATATTTCTATGACGAACACGAATGGAATATATTAGAAGTTAGGATTCACGGGAACGATTAAGTTATAATTGAATCAGTGCTTTTGAAATTCAACAATTCGCAAACATCCTACATTTTCAGAAAATCCACAGATTAGTTCATATCTCAGGAAACAAAATTTTATTTTCAGCGCCTGATATACCTAAAGCTAGCCATAGAAGGACAGACAGACACTAGATTATGTAAATTTAATACTACATTAATATAAATGTAATCCTAAGTTGACTTCGTTAATGCTAATTATGAATGACCCTGTACCAAGTATCCAATATAAACTACCTACATGTGTGTTAATATAACTCAATTGTTTACATAGTGTATAGGTACAGTTCATATTTTATATTTATATTTTACTAATAATACAAATACGTAAATATAATAAGGAAAAGTTATGTATAGTTAGTTGTCAATTCTTATGGATTTCTTATTAAATCATGTGGTTTTATGGTTTGAAATTACAAGAAATAATAGATTTTGTAAACACAGCAACTGGACACTATAATGACTCGTTTATATTTATGGAAATCTATATTTTGAAAATATATATAATATTTCGCAAATGCCAAACTAAAACAGTTCGCTAGGCGATATAATTATATAAATTAATTTTTCTGCAGTGTAATTTTTCTACAAATAAACACTTAAGGATAATTTTGTTTTGCATAATGCTATTTATAAAAGGTGACTAAACTCAAGTAGCGATATATACTTGACTCAATAACTATATGATATCACATAAACGGTACATATTAATATTCCGTACATAAATTTAATTTTTGCGGCATTTATTTGAACCCGCTACCTCTCGCAAAGCAACTTACAATTCATATACCTTCTCAGTGCGATCGTTAAAGATGATATTTATTTCTACTATATCTTTAAGATTTATTTAAGTATTGAGATGCTATTTTCATGCGTAAATTACATAATATTAATGAAAAGGGTTTCTCAACATCAATCTCTGAGCGATTGATTGATGAAAGATTTTTATACAAAATATAATTAATTCAGTTACACGCTGTATCCCGCACACAGCAGGGTAGGCAGAGGGAACCTAGTGTTAAGACACTCCATTCTTCACTTTCCGCCGATTTTTGGAGGCATTGCGTGTTGAGTGGCGGAACTCAACGCCGCTCTTTGCCTCGACGACAGAGCGAAGAAATAAAAATATAAATAAAAGTTTCACTTCTTCGAGTGGGGATCGAATCCACATTCATCGCGTTACTGTCACACCCTATGCCGCTGCGGCTTCACGGGGTTTGTAATCTTTTAATTAATCCAACCATTACACATTAAGACATATTTTGTATGTATTTTAAAAATACTTACGAAGTGGGATTCTCCGCTTGTCTTTCTGAGAAAGGATCGAAATCCCCGGACTCCGCATCTTTTTCTTTGGTTAAATTGTATCTAAAAAGAAAAGAATAATTGTTTCATAAATAAGATGGCACTTGACGTGTTCTTTTTGTATAAGAATATACGATTGCGCATAATGCCATAAGTATATTGTACAACGCCTATTGGGTAACCAATGTCATTTTGGAATTGGTTAATTCGGGTTTTTAAAAATAAAAAAAAATAAAATATACCCAATATTTTAAGTGCCCGAGTTTCACAATTTTTAGTTATTTCCATATAATGAAACAAGCGAAGCCGCATGTAAAACGTAGTATGTTATACATAGAAAGGAATCATAAATACTAAGATACATTGTTTCCACGAGATATTCATATGTGATAGTAAAATGCACATATTTTATTTAAGCAAGTAATTTATACAAATAAGAACTAAACCTTATTATCTTTCAGAGGCTCAAAAAGATAGGGGGAACAATGGATTTTCGTAATCTTTTACTCTCAAGGTATTAACATCTAAACTAACTAAAATAAAAATTCAAATAACATATGTCTTTATATGTTATTTGATAATAAAATAATAAATAATGTGAATATAATAAATAATTTTAAATTGTGATTTATGTACCTAGATATATATATGTATACGAGTATAACATAGTAATAAGTAATTATATATATATAGAATATATATTAGCACATTAATAGGGTGACTTTTCATAGATAATAGGAGTGAGGCCATATATCACCGAGAAGCCTTCTAAACATGTTATGGGACAACTTCAACATTGCTTGGTAGAGTTTTAAGCGACGTCGTAATATACACAGGTTGTTATATAACGCTCGAGCCACGAGTAAATTAAAATAAGATTACAATATAAGTATTACATAAGATTGATTGATTTTTTTTTTTGTCAGATAAGGCGGATACATAGATCTTATTGAACTTAGTTGAGTTTGAGTTGAGTTTAGTAGAAATTTTACACAAAAAAAAAATTACCCGAAAAATTTTAAACAAAAAAATATACTCGATCATATTTGCGCGAGGCTAAAGTTCTGGCCCTCCCTAGAAAATATCTCTAGATATACCCCCACGGTGACAACCTTCAAGACCTGGAAATGAAAATAATCGGTTCCTCCGAGTGGAAATCGAACCCACAACAGTCGTTTACAATGAGTCGTTGCACTATTAAGCGATGGTTTCAATTTAATAATTATATCCATAAATTGTCGTAACGTGTGTATATATATGAAATGCTTACGTTTTACTTTCTACGATTCTTCCTTTCTTCTCATCTTGAGGTAGGAAAGATTCCAACTCTTGCGCCGGAGGCAAACTCCCGTTAGATTCCTTTAATAAATAATAATAATGATTAATATTGATATTTCATTAAAAATATTATTATGAATATCGACGTGTCCGTATTTATAAACCGTCCAAAAGTCTCATAGATATATAATTTATGAATGAAAAGGAAATCTCAAGACCGATCTCGAGACTTAAGAATGATTTATGATTCGGACTTAAATATATTATTTATTATATTACTTACGTTAACCATTTTGCCGGTTATATTAATCTCTTCTTTTTAAGAGTGCAATCTGCAAAAGAAAAATTTATAATAAATAACATGTTCACATGCAAATTATTAATTTATTCTAAACATTTTGTATGCAACACCTATAGCAACAAACTAAGCGTGCATAATTGATATCCACATGCCGGTGGTGATTTCTTGTAAGCTAGTCGGTCATAAATATTTATTCTACGATGCGTATAAATATGTTCACTATGTTCCCTCTGCCTTCCCTTCTATCCGCGGTATATAGCTCGAAGCTCATTTTCATAACAGGTACATATTATATGATATGTATTGATGTAGCTTTTATATGTTTATGTGTTTTTTTTTTCAGCTTTACGCTGTACCCCACAGCAGGGTAGGTACAGAGGACCTGGAAATCTAGTGTTAAGACACTCCGTTACCAATAAGACACTTTCATTCCTCATTTTCCGCCGAATTCTGGAGCTATTATTAACTGTTGAGCGGCGAAACTTAACGCCGTGCTTTGCCTCGAGACCATAGCAAGAAATGAAAATAGAAAATATTTTTTTTTCCTCGTGTGGGAATCAAACTCACAACCTGTACCTTGCAGTCACGCGCGTGTGCCCCTACGCCACGGTTTTTCATTAAATGTATATATATTTATATGTAAGTATTTATTTATTATTTATACATCTATATCATTTAAATGTTTATAATATTTTACAACATATCACCACATTACACGAAGACACACAGACCTTGCAATGTACTGGTTGTTTGAACAGGTTTTTGTCAGGAAAATATAGTCTTTTATTCCGAGAAATTCATTAAATTCGTTTTTTCATTTGTGATTTGAAATTTATGCAGTTTACATTTTGTTATATAATATATTACATTAAACAATGTATGAGGCCAATCGGGGCGCAAGGGCAGGCATAAGCGTGTGTATGTAACGTGATAGGTTGTGGGTTCGATTTCCATTCGAGGAAATAAAATATTTAATATTTTCGTATCTTCGCTCAGGTATCGAAGGAAAGCCACGGCGTTGAGATCCGCCACTCAACACGCAATAACTTCAGAATTAATATAAACAGTATGATTTTGAATATGGTGATTTTGTACTCATTCTCTGTGTGGCATATTCCAGTAGTGGTGCCAGGAAAAGTACTTCCGGTAATGGAACAAGAGTTCGCAAATAGAATAGGGCGGGGCCTACATAAAGCGTGTACAGTGTAAAACAAATTGTAACTAAAGGAAATTAATTATTGATTTATTATCTCTAGAAATATAATAATATTATATATATTATTGATAGAAATCTAAAGCGGTTAACGTTTTAAAAAAAAAACAAGATAAAAAACACATATCGTCTATATGTTACTAAATTATTCGGATAGAAGTTCTACGTAATTGTAATAAGTGATATATCTATCACCTAATAACAATACTTCACAAGAGCTTCCTTCCGACAAGGGCCGTTGCCTTCATGTAACTCGTTTCTCGATGCATTCTCTCATCTGGCTGTGTACCAGGCAACGGTTCCGGGGCTGTGCGACCACTTGCCGTGGTCTCTAGCAGCGGTCTTTACCTACTAAGAGTTCGGCCAGGGGTGTGGGAAGTGGGAAAGGGACAAAAAAAACTTTGTTGGCAGATTTTTGGGGTTTGGTAGAGTCACGTCGCCAGTAATGGCAACACGCATGGGCAGACTTGACCGAATTAATACCACCCCCGACATTTAAAACCGGCGTGAAGTAGTGGCTTTTGCCACTGCGTTTCGCATTATGTAATGCCGGGCCCCGGCGCCCAACATCCTCCACCTTGGCGGCCGGCAACGCACCTGTAGCTCCTCTGGTGTTGCACGGGGTCGTGGGTGGCGGTGATCACTTACCATCCGGTGACCTGAACGCTCGTTTGCCTTGTCCTTTCCCATAAAAAAAAACAGGAGCCCGGGTTATGCGTCTTAATGCAGGGTTCTGCACCCCCTGCAGGAATCTACGTGAGGACGCCCTGGTCAACGCGTACCAAGTTGGGCTGGCGTAGGTCAGATGAGGTCGCCCGAAGGTCTTATAGAGCGCCAACTTGGACCGCAGCGGCAGGTCGGCGCGGAAGAGTGGGCGGAGTTTGAAAAGCACCACTTTTGCGGCGGCGGCGGCAGCTGCCCCCGTTTTACACAATTCCATTCCATTTTATAATCTTTTTCATCTACATCTACCCTCTTTTACACGAGTACCCTAATAATATGTATACGTTCTGTGCAAAGTTGTGTGTGTAGATTTTAATTATTTTTATAAATTATAAACCGCAATAGTGTTTCCACTCTAATGAATGTAAAATTATAAAGTCAAACCAATTTATTCTTATAATATTTGCCGCATTACTTATCTGTCGGTGCGTTAAAATCGCATACGTCATGAGGATAATGGTCATAGCTAGAACATCGATTTTAATTCCAAAGCGTGTCGCGTAACTCAGTAATAATATAGATGTGGCCGCATTTTTTACAATTTACAAAACATATATTTGAAATTTTAGTTTAACGAGGTTTTTTATTACTTTAAAAAAATATGCAATTGTTTAAATACTTTCAACTTGCGCAAACTTTTTTTATGACAACTTTAGTTTTTTTTTTATATTTATTACATAAGTACAATTTTTATTATACAATAAATAATAATTTATTAATAACCAAATTCCAAGACAAAGAATTCAAACATATATGTATACTGTATATAAATTACGATACATAAGTTCACACAAGACAGTATCACGTTGAGCTGACACATATAAGAGAGAGCTCAGATATTCGATACTGATGAAACCCGATCGTCTTTGTATATAATTAATTCAGGGAAACTAAAGTAGTAATAGGATAGACAGTGCATTCGGGGAATAAAAAAGTAGATACCATATTGTAAAATGCTTACAGCAATAAAAGCTTATTTTATTTATTTATTCTACATGTTTTTGATACCTATGTTATTACACTTTTTAGTCCTTTTATTTATTTCTTGTACTTTTTATCTGTCGTCGCAAAGTGGGTTAGCTGAAAGTTATTTCAGTTTCCCATCTTATCTACACGTCTTTGAAAATATTCTTAATAAAAACTATCATAGCTGTCTGTAGCTTTCTTTTATAATATTTGTTTTTATTATGGCAGAACACAAAAGATTGTATGCTTCGTCGATTTTACTTTAGGATAAAAAATACCCTACATTGGTCAAGTAGAAAAAGATTTTGATAAAGTTATATTTTAAGAATGCTTATATAAATGTAATGGAACTACTTGTACTTATCTAAGTATGTACTGGTTTTAAAACCAAGTATTTTCCTTAGTGACACACTCTAACATTCTTGTTAAATAACTATTATATTTTATTTCGCATATCGCATTGTCCTTTACTTTTAAGTACATTTATTCAGATAATAACATAACTTAAATTCTCTTCTTTTTGTAGCTTTACGCTGGTAGCGGGATAGGTAGAGGGAGCCTAGTGCTAAGACACCCCACTCCCCATTTTCCACTGAATTATGGAGACATTTTGTATTGAGTTTACCTCGAGACCAGAGCGAGGACAAGAAAATAATAAATATTTCATTTCGTCGAGTGGAAATCGAACCCACCACGATCAGTTTACAGTAAATAAGGAAATTCAATAAATTAATAGACTAAAATAGGTATAGACGTTTGTTATGAATATAATATGTATATGTATGTTTAATTGTGGGCTTTTATCGTCGTTATCTGGTGTTATCGCAAGTGTGCCGCATGATAAGTGCGATGACAGTGGCAACTGTGGACAGACGTGAGGACACAACGACCATGTCCACAATGCAGATGCTGACCAAGTGTCAGTGTCTCTTGATACAAACACAATTCATTTATTATTAATTGAAGTGACGAGTGAACGAAGATCAGAATTAATGATGCCTTTGACATTTCATTTTCTTATCGAAACAGGAAAGTACTAGTTTTAAACAGAATTTACTTATTTTAAAGAGGCCGTCATGGCACAAAGGCGCAAGGGATTCCCACTAGAGGTCATTAATGATTATTTAATAATATTTTCCTTGAAAGAACCCGGCGTTGAGTTACGCCACTCAATACGCAATGCCTCGAAAAATTCAGCTCTGAATACCCTGCTGTGTGGGGGATACAGCGTGAAGCTGATTTTTTATTCTTTTTACTAATTTTGGAAATTTTTATTTTCAATTACTGACTGACTGACTGTGTTGTTTTTTTTTTTAAATTACTGAATGGTTTGTCAACGGACACCAAAAGAAAAAGGATCGCTATATATACACTAAATATATAACTACTACACTACTTAAATATTAAATCACATTTCGTAAAACGATATCCACATATATGTTATTGTAATAAACAAAAGAATATAATTTATTTTAAGGAAACTTAGCACTTCAGTTATTTTTAACGCTTGTTTACAATTACTTCTATATAATTATTACATTAGTGTTACATCTTCATGGATACTACATTTTGTTTTTATGTTACGGAATAGCTTATGAAAAATACTTACAAATCACTCCTATCTTTATTTGAATCATATATATATATATATATATATATATATATATATGAACTTTACAAAGTAAGTATTATTTAAATCTATAAATGTTATAAGCAAGTCAAAATCTAAACGTGAAATTTATTCATTTCATCCTTCTGGTGTCGAGGCAAAGCGCGGTGTTGAGTTCCGTCACTCAACACGCAATTCCTCCATAATTCACCTAAAAGTGGGGAACGGAGTGTCTTAACGCTAGGTTCCCTCGGCCTACTCTGTTATGCCAAACCTTTATATAATTATACCTACCTACAGATATTTGTGCAAAGGTAAGAGTCCGCAGATAACCAATTCCAGTCCAATATTTAATAACTAATTAAGATTACATAGTCTTACTGGAAATAAAAAAGGACTATATTTCTTAGTAAATACTGTTGGTAAAGTTAATAATACATTTAATTCTCTTTATTGTTTAAGTTGCTTATATAAATAGTTTGAAGGCCTGAGATTACGAAGAGTGAGAAAACAATATTTGTTAACTATTTGAATTCAATAATATGGATCGTCTCTACACGTTGAGTTTACGTTTTAAATAATATTTATTTCAATTATTTTTTATATAATAAATTTTATTGCAATGTCAGAGTGATTTAATTAAAACACCGGACAAGAGGGAGTCGGGCTCGCTGACCGAGGGTTCCGTGAAAAATTGGAGATTTGAGCTTTTTCTGAAATTCAGATTTAGCTTAGCCCTTTCATATGTTACCTGACTTGAACTAGCGGCTTTAATACCAAATTTCATAATTGTACGCTAACTTTAAGTACCTTACTAATATTAATTCTTTTTAAAGTGTCGAATTATGCGGTTTTTCACACAAATATATAGTTTTAAGATTTCTTCCTGGATTAGTACTAACTCTAGATGCTAGTTACCAAATTTCATAATTCTAGGAATTTCAATTCAATATTTCCAAGTGTTCTTGAGATATAGTCTTGACTGGCAGACAGACAGACGGACGGGCGGACGGACAGACAACAAAGTGATCTTATAAGGGTTCCTTTTTTCCTTAGAAAGGTACGGAGCCATAAAAATGTTATTTAAAACCATTGTTTGAGTAATGGTAACTCGACAAATGGTTTGGTTATTAAAATGTTTAAGTAAAAACTGTCATTCTTTTATTACCTTGAATACGTATCGTCCTTTTTCTTTGAATTTGTATCGCAGGTATAAGATAATGTATAGATCTAAGATGAATACGATTAACTCAAAACGTCTGTCAATACCTGGAATTATATTTCTACCAAAACGCTATAATCTTTTCTAGCTCTGGTAGTTCATTGTACTTCTTTAATAATAATTAATAATGTAATTTAAAATATGAATATATATTTAAAATATAAGTATATTATGTATGACACTAACCTATAGACAGATATTCATTAATCTCATACATTTTCTTTATTTGATAGGACATTTTTCTATCAAAATACGAAAACCATATATGGATAGAAAAAAAAAATTGCATTTGCATTAGAAAAAGTAAGAGGGAAGGTGACTTGAGTAACGTTATTTGTGGTACATGCATATACTGATGTGCAGACAATAAAGTTTTAGCGCCACGGCAAATCGTCGGATTTTATACTGTGAGTGGAAATTTGCAAAATCACTGAGAGGTCAGTGACAAATAAAATTATATTTATTTTTATTTACTGTGATAAAAATCAATTTGGCGTTGGTTCAGAACCAAACTTTAGACTAGTCTATTTATTACATTGTTCAAAAACGTTTCTAAAAATTTAAATCAGTGCCTTTTGGAAGGCGTACAAGCGCTTTGACCACCAAGCCATGCGTTCTCTTGTTAAAAGTAAAACTTAATATACCTCGTTAGCATCTCTAAAATTTTATGTACGTCAAAAACTATTCATTTTTTATTACCTATATTAATTGATAAAGTACTTAATTTAATTGATTTTTTTTTCAGCTTTACACTATATCCCACACACAGCAGGGTAGGCAGAGGGAACCTCGGTGTTAAGACACTCCGCTCAACACTTTCTGCCGAATTCTGGAGGCATTGCGTGTTGAGTGGCAGAACTCAACGCCGCGCTTTGCCTCGACGACGGAGCGAAGAAATATAAATGTTAATAAAAATTTCAAAATTGTATATTTTAATATTAGTAATTTATTTATTTACAACTTCATTACGTTCACTGTTGTAATTAGTTTTAATTGCTTCTAATTTTAGTATTTTTTTTATCTATACCCAATGTTTTATATTATCTATTCAGGAAGACAAATATTTTTTTTTAATATGAAACTAATAATATAAAAAGTCAAAATTAATAAGTTATACTGTAAGATATGTGTTAATTTTGTTTTTTTACGGCAGTTTACATTTATAATTCAACTACTACTTCATAATAGTATTTATAATTTATAGAAATTGAATGAATATTATTGTGATTATTTATAAAAAAAAAAATGATATAACAAATTATGTATAATATGCACGTGGCTTCGCCAGCTTAAACTTAAATTATACAAAATGTTTACATAAATTGTAGCATATGTGAATGTTTATATTTATGTGTTATTCAAATGTATATGCTAATAAATAATGTATAACTGTAAATTCCATCAAAATATGTTCAATATTTTTGCGTGAATCTGGAACACCATTCATTCTCACAAGCTATCACATTTATAATATTATAGTAAGATTTACAATATTTCATATTTTTTTCATTATTCATCCAAAAATGACATATAAATAAACCCTTTTTTACTTACGTTATTTTTTTTTTTAGCCCACCATTTTTAATGTAATATATATTAGACATTTATTTTTATCGATAATCAGTATTATATTAGTCTAAAAGACTTAAAAAATAAATAAAAAAATGAAATAAACGTGCCAGCGCTTCACTGAGACTGATGGATTAGGTGATCCATCTATATTTGACAACGTAATATTTTTTTTTATCTGAAATTAATCAGAATAATATTTTATTTAAGGAAAGCTATTGCCACGAGTATAATATATATAATGTATTGTAATATAACATTAATATTAATTTATATATATAAATTAAAAATGTAAACTGGTTTTGCAAAGAAATATTTATTAAATGAAATAGAAACGTGCTATTCGTGTAACAGTTTACAACAAGTATATTAAGAATAAATGTAAAATGAAAACGATAAAAACTTTAGCGTTTTTGCAATAATTGGTGCAGTGCACTTTTATCACCGTTAGAAATTACTTTTTATCAGCGGAATTACCCTTCGACTATTTTGTATATATAAAATAATACATCTGTCTTTTAAATAATTGAATACATTATGCAAGAAACAATTAAAATTTATACACCTCTGAATTAAGTAAGTTACCTATAATGAATTATCTAAAATTAATAATCTCCAGAAATCAGAGGAAATGGGGGACGGAGTGTCTTTACACTTGGTGGGATCTTCTCACCTAAAGTTGCGGGCGACGTCTAGTCTACACAAATAAACACGTCACCTTCAGTCAACGCAAATTTTCATCTCAGGTAAAGACGATAGTATCAATAACATAATAAAAACGTGGCAATTCTACAAGGTGCCGATGACGCGGTCACATTTACGTACAGACTGTGACCAATGTCTGGGTGCGCGTACTATGTCTATATACGTAATTCATATGACATTTGCCTACATGTTGCTGATACGAAATACTGTGGTTCAAACCCAAGATAGGCTTGAAAAGAATAATTTTAAATTATATTAATACAACGAAGGATTAGAATATATATATATATATATCATATTTAATATTTATCTCTGTCCAAGTTTTCATGTTAATAAGTAGATGCGAGATGTAGAACTAAACTTTTTAAATATTAACTTTAGGCTTGCACCTATCTATGCCACGAGTATCTGGTTTCAGTCAGTCTCTCGTATATCATCATTGTAAACAAAATTCATTTTGTATGACAAAAGCAAGATTTTAAATAAGTCAGTCAGCCTTTGTTGTATTTGCGTATTTCCAGGTTACCGTGACGTAGGGTAGACCGAATAATTACCTTATTTTTATACTTTTGGCCTGAAAATGTCAGCGGTTAAAAGGACAACTTTATTTATTAAATCCATTATTTAAGCCAATCAGGCCAGAATATAATTAATATATTAAGTAAATAATTTAATACTACGTAATTTTTCTTGCGAATTATTTTATTTATTATAATAAATGCAATATTTTTTTTGTTTTTGCATAAAAATATTTGATGTAAATATTAACTTTAAGAAATCCGTGATTTACCATTGACGTTGACACTTGATGTTGTGACGGCAATGATTAAATCATTATAAGGCGCTCCACACAATGTATCTGTATATTTAATAAATATATTATATACATATATATAGTACGTATATATATATATATATGTATATATATATATATGTATATGTATATATATACACACGTGCTTCACGAATAATTAGTAACCCAGAAATGTGGATCAATAAGCTGACGCGTAGCCAGAATGAGGTACATCGGCACTGTACGTCTCATCGGAAGTCAATGACCTCGGCTATTGTTAATTGCTCTAGTATCAAAGTGTAAAAATTAATATAAACATAAACGGTTTTTTATATTACATATATATGAATAATATTTGTAAACGAATCTATACCGACGTTACGTTTCAATACATCACGTTACCGAAATGTCACAAACTAAATAAACGATAATGAATTTACAAAATCGCGAATCGCATTTTTTTTTATATATTTAACCAGAGCTAAATAAATGGCAACTCATGCCAAAAAAGGACGTTTAAAAGTAAACATATGGCGCGTCTGCAAAATGCCTACGAAATGAGAAAACTCATTCTTATTCTAAGGATTAAAACGTGTTACCGTTGTTCTTTTATATTTTTTTTACATTGGCGCGGTGGTACCGGCTTCTGCGAACATAACGGCATTTCGAAAATCGATTTCAATTTCGCAACTCACGTTTTGCGTTTTTTTTTAAATTTACTTAACTTGTTAATATCATCAACTATATACATACATACATATATTACTGATAATTTATTAATTAGTGGTAAATAACGATATGTAAATTTTATAATTTTTTTTTTTATATGATTGGACGCAGCTGTTCACTTGGAAGCCACGATTCACACTCATGTGGAGTCTGAATTAAATTCAATGTTAGATAAGAAACTTCAAAAAAAATTATCAAGCATGCAAATTTCGTTATTTATAATATAATTTTCACACGTTCTTGAGCTTTCAACTCGGTCACAAGTTAATATAGAATCAATATCGATTAAATCACAAAATAATGACAGACCTACCTAGCTCTACCTTTTGATTGCGGCCGCCGCTCAGTTCGCCGCGTAGAGGTTATGACGAACTATTCACAAAGCCACGTGTTTTTTTATAAATAGAGCCAATACCGCGACCAGCCAACGCGCCGGGTCGAACCAGAATGGCAGCCAAAATACGCAAACCGCCAGTGCCGCTCGCAGCTAGTAAGTCACGCTAAGTGTTGCGTCAGAATTGCAGGAGTAGGGAGGGTAGTGCTGTGCGGAATGACGCGTCACGCGACACCCGTCACGCGTCACGGCAGCGTGCAACTTTTCTTTCCGTGTGATAATTTTCATTATAATAAAAATTATTATCGTTTAAAATTAGATTGTACGTCTCGAATCGTGTATAAATAGTGATGTAACGTTACAAAGTTATAATAAGAACGGCACGTCTCTATGTAGCGTCAGAGATTTGTACATATTGATTGTATGAACATTATGATTTAACGATTGATAATAATTTTTGATTAGTTAAATGTTATTTTCGTAATGTAAATACGATAATGAACTTACGAATACTCGGCAAGTTTGGTTTTCTCTACATTATTTTTAGCTAAAGAAACAATTGTATGCAAAAAAAAAAAAAAAACCAATACGTTAATCGACACTGAAAAAAAATATGTAAGAAAGCTCAATAGATACAATTATAAGTGTTTGATCTCTATATACCATTGAAATTTGCATTTTATTTAATAGAGCCAGCCATGCCTAATTGTGTTAAAAATTTAACTACTATACCTAGGAAATTATAAATGATTTAAAAAAAAAAACTACACAACCTCTCGCTACAAACATTAATGTGTATTTTTATGATGAACCATTAAATATATTATTAAATATTAATTATTATTTATTATTCGTTATTATTTAGAGCTCTGTATCTCAAAAGAACAAAACGAAACCCTTATTGGGTCACTTTCAACAATCGTCTGTCTGTCGTGTTGTCAAGATAATTGGTTTTAAGATCAAGTATGAAGCTTTCAAGTATGAAGCTGAAACTTTATCAAATATCTAAATAAGTCAATGTAGTCAAACGATTATTGAAGCCTACATCTCGGAATGAGACACCACAAACAAAACGTAATATTTTATTTTCTTAGTTCTGGTGTCGAGATGCAGCACGGCGTTGAGTTCCGTCACTCAACTCGCAATGCCTCTAGAACAACGGAACTTTTTAAAATTTTGGAAATTCTTTCAATATTATTTTCCTTTATGTCGCTTCATTATATTTTTATAGAAGAATATTTTTACGAAGATGATCAGAAGATTATATAGTTTTGAATTCTATTAAATTTAACTCAGTTTTATAATATAGTAATAACTAACCGAATCACTTTGCAAGATGACCCGTTTATAATTAAGTGCATTATTCCTTGTTATCTACTTATTTTGAATAAGTTATTCATATGTCTTCGGTCTGGTAACAAAACAAAGTACGGCGTTGAATTGCTTCATGTGAGATATAGAGTGAAGGTTTCTTAGGCGTTGTAAAATTTTTTAATTAAATTTTTCTCTAAGATCATTTTTAGTATTATCTGAGTAAATAAGAGCCCAGTTGTGGCGCAGATGCAAGCGTATGACTGTGAACGCAACAGGTTATGTGTTTGTTTCAGACTTGACGTAATTAAATATTTAAATATTTATTTTTATTTATTCGGTCGGGTGTCGAGGCAATGCGCGGCGTTGAGGTCTGCTAGTCAAGATGCATTGTCTCCATAATTCGGTGGAAAGTGGGGAGCGGAATATATTAAAACTAGGCTCCCTCTGCCTACCCTGCTATATGCGGGATATAGTATGAAGCTGAAAAAAAAATACTACTTTGAAAACTATTTTCAATATAGAAGAATATCACAAGGCAAAACTTCAACGAGCGCCATTATTGTATCTGTGACAACATGTATTTATCTTATAAATGTATATATTTATAATGTCAATGTGTATTTATAATTATACACATTAAACTGTTGGTTAACTTCTCAAATAAATGTGGTATTACTGATAATATTACAATAAAATAAAAGCTATTTTTATTGTCATTCTTGTTATCTATTCGAAGACGAGGAATTATTAAATATAGATATATATTTATTTTGTATTTTTATTTATCGCAGGAATTGACTTTGTGTAATACTTATTTATTAATATAATTTATTAATTAGTCATAATAATATGTATTCTATTAATATAAAATACAAACTACATTTTAATTAAGTTTTTAAGATTGTGATATAAGACTAGTTAGAATAAAAAATATTTTAAGGGTGTTTATATCTATATTTATTTCTTTAGAAAAAAACACGCTGTTATAACTAACGCAAATTTTACAATTTAAGACTATTCCCATGGTAACTATTAAAAACGAATGTGATAGTTTATCATAATGTTGTAAAACAATAATTCTTATAACTGAAGTAATGGAAAATATACGAAATCCACAAAAAGTAAAAAATAAATTTGTGGCAATTTCAATTCGCGCGCCATTGTCGCTTCAACGGTAACATATTATGTGCACTTTATAGTGTCAAACATAAATTATTGAAAACTTAGAAATATTGACTGGTGCACTCACCTCACTCTCTCTTGCCGCACTGATAAGCTACTGACTCTACAGTTTTCACTTATATAGGTTAGTATTTTATAAATAATTCGCAAACACACATGGTTTTATAAATATACTGTAAAGCGCGACCGACCCGACCGCTGTTTGAAACAGAATGAGCGAAATCCGCCAAGCCAACAGGAGTAGAGTACGTTAGAGAGAGAGAGACAGAGACTCATGTTACGCTGGGTGACCAAACATCCAGCTACACTTGGACAGTTCCTATATTTTCATATTTAATTTTAGATCCTAATCCTAAATAAATTCCGGCTTTTAAGCCACCCTATTAAAAGTAAGTAATACCGCCTTGATCGTCCCTTTTATTTACGTTTTGATAACGTTATGTGAATATTATAGGTAGAGAGAACTCGATAATTCCATCTATTTTCAGATTCTGCAGTTTTTAATAACATTGCATTTTATTAGGTGGTGTAACCGCTATTTTATCTAATCAGGCACGAGACTATTCACTCAGAATAAATGTGTTGGCCTAGAATCCTTATATCTGTGTGATGATAGAGACCACGATATTCAGACATCAGTCATATTATAATAAAAAATATAAAGATATAAACAATATTTAGATAAATTAGGGTGACAAGGCGTCTTGTAGTGCTGTCGTTTGGAGCTGTCATGGCGACAGATGTAGCAGTAATAAAATACGATTAAGTAATTTATGACAAAAATTTAATAGAAATAAATGCATTCACTTTATACACACGGAAATATATTTTAGTAAATAAATATTATGCTTACAATGAAAAAATAAATAATTAAAACTACGTCACGGAGACAATATTAAAAATAAATAAAAAAAATATTTATTAGAATTTAAATGCAAAGCATACTTCGGAACTTATTAAGACAAAAAATATTAATAAATTTAATATAACATTCAATGTCAAAGTAAATTGATACTTCTAAATTTATTGCGAGGTCAAAGGCAAACATCTGGATGTTAAGAGTGTAGGATTCAATACAATTCAGTACAAATGTAGGTAAGGATAGACTGAGATAGGTTGTAATATTTTTACATGAACTTAAAATACTTAGAAATATTTTACAATAAGTATTTGATAAAATTTTTTTTTGGCAAATAGACATCTCAGCTGAGGTGTGCCTAGACGCTCTGATCAACCATTCAAAACCAATTAGGAAAATAATTATATTTCAAATCAGCTTCATGCTGTATCCCGCACTCAGCAGGGAAGGCAGAGAGAACCTAATGTTGAAATACTCTATTCTCCACTTTCCGCCGAATTCTTTAGGCATTGCGTGTTCAGTGGCGGAACTCAACGCCGCGCTTTGGCTGGAGTCTAGCCAAAGCGCTGCACCAGAGCGAAGAAATGGAAATATACATTTAAATAGTTATTTGGTTTCTAGAGTGGGGATCGAACCCACAACGCGTTTAGTCATACTTTGTGCCCCTGCGCTATGACTGAATATCTTAATTAAATGTAATCGAAGAAAATTACATTTAATTAAAATATTTTTATCTGATTTTCTACTTCAAATAAAAAAGATTCTCGCTAGATCCTATCTGAGGATCAGACTATATCACAAAAACGTGAATAGGTACGTATACGTACTTAGAAATGCGTGAAGATAAGAAAGATATGAAAAAAGGAATCTAAATGATTACCATTTGTCACGGTAAACCCCTATATAGTAGTGTTTGAACTTAATCTATAATAGAGTAAACACTTATTAAATGCATATATTTCATTAATATAAAATAAAGCAAAAGGTAGTTAAACTAAAAAAAATATGATATTTTAAAACGGTTAAGATAAAATGAATATATGTAGTACTTATTTAAGCTCTACAAGTTATCGCTCTCTGTTGGCTAACTCAATTTTATTATTTAAATCTGAGAGATAGAGAAAACTCTATATTTTTAGCGTGTAGCGTGTAGTGTGTAATTAAATTGGATTGTGGGCAGAATAAATTTTATATATTATATAGATATTTTAAGGATATTTATTTTGTATTTATATATTATATATATATTTTTTACTCGCTCTGGTACTCGCTCGCAGCAAAGCGCAGCGCTGAGTTCCGCCAGTTAACACGCGATGCGACGTGATACGGCGAAAAGAGAGAAACAGAAGAGAACGAAGTGTATTAGCACTAAGTGCCAGGTTCCCTCTGTCGTCCCTGCTATGTGCGGGTAGAGCGTGAAGCTGAAAAAAAAGTATATTGATATCTACTAATGTATTGATATCTAATAAAGGTTTTAAAATAATTAGTTATTTGAACTAAAGCGATAAACACCTAAGTTTATGTAACAAATAAAAATAAATATGTTTAACTAGTTACAAGAAATACTCTTTACAACATTGTAGAATACTTGAACTACATTTATATCATCAGATATCAGTGAATAATTTAATTTATTCCTCCAGATACAGTTCAATAAATTTAAAATTAAATTAAAAATTAAAAATTAAATGTAAAATTAAAACTAAAATTTTTAATATGGCAAGGATTCATATTCTATCTACTTCTTTATAACAGTCTTTGCAAAATAATTGTAACGATTGCATATTAACGTCAGTATACTTTTTAAATTTATTATGTATATTATTACCTAAATGAACTATAGGTAATTATGTACACAGAGTACATGTAGAAAAGATGTTTTAAGACTTTTTTATATATGTTTATTACAAAAGAACGAACCGAAGAATTTATGTATTTATTTAAAAATAGTAGATAGAAGTCTTTCTTTATCTCTATTTTAAGCTTAAAGTTAAACTATAACTGTTTATGTTAAATAATATATAATTATATTAATCTAAACCGACGTTTTACTAAATACATATTATACAGTTAAAAATACATATATTTTACTAACAAAAACGGATTTATTATTTGTATAAGTATAGATATAGGTCGCTATATATTTGCAGGCAAACTAATGCCTTGGGTTCAGTCATACACACAGACAGACAAATTAAAAAAATATAATTTTGCTTTCTGTTATTCTTTTTACAGTAGCGTTTGGCGCTCCGTTCTCTCTGACTACTCCGTTAGGGATAAAGCGTGAAGCGTGAATAATAATTTTCCTTCAACAATCATTCCGCCGAGTGGGGATCGAACCTACAACCGTCGTGTTAGTTACACTCTTGCCCTTGCGCCACGACGGCCTCAATTTATTTTAGTAAGTATCTCAAAATTCAAAAGGATGTAATGTAACTATATTTAGTTCTGATTAATTATCACATTTCCTGCGTGTATATATTTTTTTTTATTATTAACATGACTAATATTGTAGAGTGCGAGCGAGCGAGCGTGCGAGAGAAATTTATATAAACTTAGACAAGATTTTAATATCCAATTTATTAAGTATATGCGATTAATATTCATATTTAAAAAAAATACACTAGGTAAAAGTACTAAGGTTAAAAAATATATTCCATATTTACTACATATTTACATAAATATAAAATGTTAGCCATGGGTGAATTAACATATATCTTTGTCACGTTAGAGTCGCTCAAGGGAGCAAGTCTGCCACACTTATCGCTTGAAGATGTTCAAAATTTAAAAATGTATGTATAGTTTCCTATCTATCGCTATATACAGGCTGGAAGTATCAGCGATCCTTATACGGAAACATTATATATGTTAAAATATTTTAAACCAACACCTGAAGAAATTAATCAAGGCACCTCAAGCTTAGATATTTTTTTTTTCATTTCACGATTTTTGCACTACTCTTGCACAAAAATACAGGATTTTTTGGGTTCTAATTTAGAGTAAGTGATATTCGTTTATACTAAGGAAGTATTCTTCTAGCATTTTCTTACGCGATGAATTTCATATAAAACGCAGAAAAAACGAAGGATTTACATTTCCAACAAAGTGATCCTATACGGTTTTCCTTTTTTTCTAGTGAGTGAGGTAGAGCATTTTATTTTTCGTATATTATTTATAATGCTTTTTTTAAAGTTTTTTTAAGTAAGTTTCTTTAAGAATTTTGACATTTAAATAAAAATATAACATGATGTCCTTTTTTACATTTCTTTTTCGAATATAAAATTTATAAAATAATTCAAATAATTAACAAAAAACCCGCAAGACAGTTATATCCGATTTGCCTCATTTTGTGGGGTGAATAGGATCGAGCATACAATAAATTCTAAATATTTTGTTTTATAATTAACATAAAATTTTAAAACATCGAAAATGTTGAAATAATAATTATTGAGATCAATATTAATGATTAACACACAAATAAATGTACAGGCCTTTTTTAAATTGCATCCCGTTTACGACGTTACTGAAGCGATTTCCTATTTTGTTTGCAACCATATAAAACCTATTTCAATGCATATACGAGTACAGGGACCTAATAATGTACTTTCTTTTCATATATCCCATACATAGCACGGAATGGCAGAAGAAACCTGGGAATCTAGTGTTAAGACAATCCGTTCCCCACCCTCCGTCAAAGGCATTTTGTGTTGAGTGGCGGTAACAGTTGTGATCATGGACAGACGGGCAACAAAGAGACCCATCGTCATCATCACCATCATCATCAAGAGATCATTAAAAGGCAGTAGGTAGCTTTTTTAATTTAATTGAATGTATTATTGGCACCAAGGCATAAACTCGGCGTTGAGTTTTCAAAATTCAGCGGAAAATGAATGAACCTATTCTCTTCTTTTTCTTCAAATATTAACCTTTTCAGAGGGAGCCCATTCTCTGCCTACCCTGCTGTGTGTGTATATTAGTACAGTACAGTATATTTTAATATTACCAAGTTAAATTAAATGAATTGAAATCGAAAGTGTCACATTTCCATTCTACATACCTGAGAAAGGTTATTATATAGAAATAAAATGATGGCTGTGTACGCGGGATTGCATCAGTTTGTCGACGACAGCTATATCTCGAATAACAGTGGCATTGTAATGCAACACCTTGTTGTTGCAGAAATTATTGCACGAGTTACTATATGAATATTATATGACTATGTTCATCATAGGTGTGGGTTCGAAGCCTACTACAAGTTGTGAATATTTATTTACATTTCTTCACCATGGCACCAAAGCATAAACCCGGCGTTGAGTTCCGCCACACCGGATACAGCGTGATGCTATATATTTATTTATTTATTTACTTTATGAGCTAAAGGTGATGCGAAATAGAACATATCGAAGGAATCGTTCATGAATATTTTATTATTGTAATTTTGTTCTGTCTTCAGTTGTAAAATATCGTCTACAATATGTTTGTGAAACTGTTTTGCATTATATTGTTATGGTGATAATATAACGTGCAGCAAAGATATTCAACGATACAAATATTTGATCTAGACTTGAGCTGGTTCAAAAGTTGCAAGGTAATGCCAAAAGGTCATATGAAACATGTGTTGGATTTGTCGATGGATTTTTACGATAAAAACGACTAATATAATATTATTTTATTCTTTCCTTATATGTAGATATAATATATTCATGCAATTGTCAAATAAATATCTCCTCAATCTATACATATATATCAAGTATATCCGATGATATGACATACCTACGATAGATGATTTGACTTTTTGATGATGATTTGAATTTTTTTAAGAGATGACATTTTATTTTTTTATTAATTCAATACCACTACAGACACTTGGTCAACACCTTTTTATACTTTACTATTTTGTCGAATTAAAATTTCCTTATTACATTTTTTTTTATTAAATGTTGGTATACGTACTTGTATACAATTAATGACTATTATAAGAAAAAAAAAAAGATTTTTATTTTACATTATTTTTATAAATTTTACTTAGAACAAAAGTGATAAGCGAGAAAGGTGATAGCTCATATTCCACTTTGAATTATCTTCATTTTCTCACATATTAAGCAAAACGCGACGTTGCGCTCCGCGTTTCAATACGTAGTGTCTCAAAAATTACGGAGAAGTTTATGTACTTGTATCCAATTAATGTAGTGGTAGTAGTGGACTTACGTAACTAAAATACTTATTTTGATTATAATATAAATAGAGCGAACGAGCGATTATCTCTTAATAATAATCTAATTATAAAGAAACCAATGTATTTTTTGAATAATAACCTGTTTCAATTAGACTAGTTCTATCAACGACATTGATCGACTTCGCCTTTTTTTCAAAAAAAGGAAAAAACAATTAATGTGTGTTCAATCATCATGTTATGTATAATTTCATTAATTAATACATTATATTTTAATTTGTGATTTTATCGCTGACCGCATAATGAATAACGCCTTTATCGTCACAAGGTCCACTCCTAGATCATCTGTCAAGGCAACAGATTACCTGATAATATATATTTATATAGTATATACATATAAACTATACTTATAGGATATATCTGATTTTCTATGACACTGTTTTCGTGTTTCGAATTCGTTACTACATGTGCTCGAGAGAAAGAGAATTTTGAATGTGCGTTATTTATATGACTATACTGCTAACTAGTGGTTCTGTGAATCAATAACACAGATTAAAAAACATTCAACAACAGATCTTTGATACAATAAAAAGTTATCTATCAATTATAAAGTATGCTGTTTCGACAAACTTTTAGTTTTCAATGATTGTACATTATTATTTGTATGATGATATAAAAAAAAACCTCGAGAGATTATATTATTATAATGTAGACCGAAATTTCAAGATTTAGCATTATATCAATGTAAGTTGACACCCGCTCCAGCAGCCACGTATTGCGCTGAAATCAATGATAGATAGATATTTGAAGAACGATATATGATCTATGTTTTAACCCGGAATTGTATGCGGTATCAGAGTTTATGACTTTTCCATTGCGTGGTTGGTCTTCGGCTGTTAAACTTCAAAAAACCGTGGCCCTTATAGAATTTTTTTTTCACAAAAAAATTTATACATTTCAGATAGGTTTACAATTTTTTGGGAAGACAGATATTAAGCTTTTAATACAATGCAGTCAAAATATATGAACATTTATTATCGCTTTTGCTTCATTTTATATCAATTCATTTTATAATGTGCTTCCCGTAGACCTACAGTTGTGAAATTTATGATGAAGTAGGATACATATAATACAAATAAAGAAAAAAATACAGGAAGTAAAAATCAAATAACACACAATCTTGAAATTGTTACAGAACCCTCTGTGAGCGAGTCTGACTTGCTCTTGGTCGGTTTTTTCTTAAATACACTTATATAAACATTTGTATGTTTCCAGCCGTCTGCCCGCCAATCTAAGATAAAACGATTCCTTGAATATATTGCAAAGATATATTAAGATATACCTTTTTGAATTCTGCGCATAAATGAATCCACCTTATCAGATAACAGAGCTGCGTTTCTTTTTCCGTTTGTGATAGGATATTTCCAAAAATAGATATAATAGACACAAGTTTTGTTTTTATATCTGCTTATTTAGAATATTCATATTTTATTAAATATGTAAATTAATATACTAACAATATACTTACATATAATGTGCAATTACTATTTGTAGATTCGACCAATGGCCAATATTAATAGAATGCATTGTACACATAAGCTTTCCGTAAAAAGCCTCTAAGTAATAGTTAAGCCTGTAACAAATTCCATTGCGTGAATAAGTTGAAAGTACTACTTAGATGTAAGCGAGCCGAAACGAGATCAGATGTGACGACATTATTCACACTTTATTATATATTTTACTACTTATTTAGTAAAAACTGTTTCAATATTATCAGCATTGTTCACTATTAAATCGGTAGATATGTAACGATCGCTTAGGTGTGGTAAATAAGAACTATTTTTTTTTCAGCATCACTTTCAGTATCCCTTCCGCATTATGAAAATACGATTTTTAAATATGAACTTGCATTAATATAATTAGTATATAAAAAAATAATAACTAATTAAAGTAAAAAATTTAATCTTAAACTAAACTATATCTGAGACTACTGTTTTCAATGTTAAAGGAAAACATTAATCTGTTTAAACCTAAGTTAATCTAACTTAACCTACGACTTAATTATTGTACAAAAGAACAGTAATAGATGGCATTAACAAGTAAGACTATACGTAAGCAACTATGGATTTAAATAAAAAAAAAAAATATATGTTGATCATTGATTGAAAAAAAAAGAAGTTGTAAGAAAACAAAGAATTTGTGGTAGATGAAAGACATTTAAGTAGTAGCATATATTATATTATCTTTGGTCACAAAACCTATGTAATATTTTTATGAATATAATACATTTTTAGGATTCCATAATTCAAAAGGAAGAAAAGGAACTGTTATATTTCGCTCATACATATTTACGTACACTAGTTATACTTACCGTTGACCTACTATCCTTAAAATTAGTATAGTTGTAGTTACGTTTTTAAGTACATAAAATATATATTTTTATTAGCATCAGCGTATCGACGGGACGAAAACGGAGTCAGTAATGTAGGACATGTCAGTTAAACGCCTGGACGGTCAAATGGCTCAAATACTCAATTAAGAGCGTAAGGTTAGCCATGCCTGGTATTGATGAAATGAAGCGTACACTTGCATTACGAGTGTCGTGAGAACGATGATGCAAACTATATCAATCATTGCCTTCTATTTGACAACTTTCATGTCTTTTTTTCTTCTTTTTCAAATAAAATTTTGACAATGGATTTGTTGAGTACAGTTTACTGTTGAATGGTTACATTTTGTTTTTTATTATGTTTTAAACACGAAAAGAGTGAGGTTTTTTGTTTCGTATTTATTGTAATATATTTATTTACGACATAATATATTAACCGTATTTTTCGTCGTCGTCTCAAGATCGATTTGGCTAGCGTGACCACTGTACATTACATCTTAATAAGCGACAAAAATTATAAATATCATATTTCTTATATTTTTACATACAACTGAAAAATATATATTAATAAAAATTTCCAACAATCTCTATTCCCAGTCTAAATTCATAGGTAATCAATACAAAGCATTGGCTGTATTACGTTACGATCATAATAAATCTGATATATATTATGTCTGCGTCAACTGACATATGTACACATGTGACACATCAGTGTAATAGTTACACTGATAGTAGTATCTACAACAGTGTCTTGAGTGTCTAGTCTAGGACTTCACCTGTTTCTATTAAAACATAAAATACGTAATGTCTATTTCTTAAAAAAGATAAGTAGTGAATACTATATCATCTTTGGTTTGAATTTGTAGTAGTGTTTTTGAAACAATAGGACTATAATCTATATATATATAAAATAAATATATATAAAAACAAGTGTCCATTCGTGTGTCTGTCTGTTTAATAATAGGCCTATCATTTAATTCAACAGTTGAAAGCTAAAAACTAACGGTCTATAAATCTAGGAAATAACTTAAAAAGGTATTCTACACAAATACCACTGTGTTTGTGTAGAATAACTTTTAAAAGCTTCATAAGGCTAAATATGATATTAATTACATAGAATTATAAAATCCGCCTCACGCTGTATCCCGCCTAATGTTAAGACACTCTGTTCTCCATTTTTTTTTTTTCGTCTTACCTCCTTTGTATGTGGAGGCTGGGTAACGGGTCCGAGGCTTTGCGCCCGCTCTCCCGTGGTCTCTAGCGGCAGGCCTTACTAGGCACTGCATCTCTGGGTGTTTGGCCTTGGAGCCAAGGGGGGAGGGGTAAAATTTTTAATTAAACGATTTTATGTGGGTTTAGAAGGGATGATCTTTCGGTGGGATGAGCTTGTATGCTCCCTGCGCGGGAGCGGGGCATTCCTTGCTGAAGAATGTCGATTACCTTGCTGACGGATATGAATCTATCGTTCGTAGAATGTGCGGCGGCAACAGGTGCCGCTGTTGCTGCCCTTGTTGGCCGAGCTGGGTGGCGACATGAGGGGAGCGAGTTTGAGAGCCGAAACGGTCCCTCCTCTCACCGCTGCGACCCGTCATGTGTAAGGTCTGTATCACATTAACTAATTGTGTCCTATCACTACACTGGCACTATGGTCACTGTGGGGCCCGCACTGGCAGTCCTTGGCGCGACGGACGCCAGGCTGCTTATTTGTTCGGGCTTCGAACGCTGCGCTTCGAGGCGCAGGCGGAGCTCGCGGCGTTTTCTGTTAAGAAGACACTTAGAGATCCTAATAAACGGGAGACTCGTGCCGCGGAGTAGGCAGGGTTGCTTCCTCTCGCGGTGCGGGCAGCTCTCTGTGTTGAGTTGCAGAACTCAACGCCGCGCTTTGTCGACACCAGAGAAATGAAAATATAAACTTAAATATTTCGTTTCGCCTCGAATTGAGTTCGAACCAACAGTCAGTCCCTGCGCTACGACTGACCTTAGAATTATATAAAACGCTGATGTATACAATCGGTTATTTTTACAATTTCAACTGTATAACTTTTTAATTCTTGATTTTTGTTTAGACAAAAAAAAACAAAAGAACCAATTATGCCCATATATTAAAAAAACAACAAAAGCAGGACAAGTGTGAAAATATTGACAAATACTCTCTAATATATTATATCACTTGGGCCTTTTATACTTTTTTTTTTTGGGGTAGACTCCACGGCAGGTCCGACAGGGCATGCAGCAGGGTAGCTCGTTCTCCTCACACTGGATTTGCTTGCAGGAGTGCATCGCTTGTTTCGGTTTAGCGGGTGCTCTGGGAGTGACTAGCTCTACCTGTGAAAATATTTTGATTATTATGTCTTGGATTCCAGATTTATGTTACAAGAAATGAACCCACAACCAATAAGCTCATAGTCAAGGTGTCCTATTACGCCACGATGGACATAAACTAAAAAAAATAACTAAAAACATTGTTTAATAATATATATAATATATTCAATCTTTAATATATTCAGTTACAGACACGTAATGCTTGAATTGGGACAATAACCAAGTTATGTAACATATATCGTATATATAGTAAAAATCTACATAATATAACTATAACTACCTCAATATTGCCAGTACGATTGGGTTCGTCTGTCTGCTTGCCAATTTTCAGAAGGAACACATCCTTGTCCGGATGTAGTACTTTCTGCGCCTGCACTCCTTTGGGCGCGTCGTACGGTGTCACGTTGCAGGTGTTGCAGAGCGTGTCGTGGGCCTCCTGCTTGCTATAGATCAACTCTGAGTTTAGTTGAGTCCTATTTGTTAGGGCTTCGCATATGTCATCGGGTATCTGAAATACATTTGTTTTTATCAGATATTGTCATAAGATAAAACATAAAAAACAGATTCACGCTGTACACACCCGTACACAGCATGTCAGGCTGAGAGAACCTAATGTTAAGAAACTCCGATTCCCACTCTCCGCCGAATTATGGAGACATTGCATGTTGAGTGGCGGGCGGGGGGCACTCGATGCCGCGCTTTGTCTCGACATTAGAGCGAATAAATGAAAATATAAATAAACATTACATTTCCTCGAGTGGGGGTTCAACCCACAATGGAGAAATTTATTATTTTCTTTAATTTATTATTACTAGCGCGCTTATATTATACAAGATATTTGGACGCAGCAAGATTTGAACCTGCGCCTCAATTTGAATTTGTGAATAGCGTTTGCGATACGATAAACAATTCAGCTGCGTCAAAATTGTTATACGCTCATCATAACTTTTATTATTTGATTTTGTACTATTTTGCAAGTAATTAATGCGAATAAAATTTTCAAAATTGTTTAAATTGTATAATATTAGGAATTTATTATACAAAAATATTACGAGTTGCGAATATTCACTCATATTGATTTAAAGTTATAACTTGGCATCACAAAAGTTTTAATAAAATATAAATATTATGTGAGTTCAACCTGAAAATTTAATCTGTTAGCTGGTCCACCACCTTCACCGCCAATTCCACACGTTTCTGAGCATACGGAGTCCGCTTCGTCGCATGTACATTCATTTTGTAGTTTCAACTGTGAAGGCGTCAGCTTGGGCGGTTTGGATGTGCTTTTTGGAATTCTTATTTTTACCTATGAAATTATTATTTATTCTTATATAAACTTGGGCTTTTGAATTAATCGCATGGTATGTATTATAGCGGTATGGAATAAGTATTCCATTTTCGTGTAAGATAAATGCACTTTTTAGCGCACGTTATATGTAAAGTGCAGTACTTGCGAAAATTTTAATCTTTGCATCACATAATATAAATTATATATTTATATATTAGATTTTTATTAAAAAAAAAATGGAAAAAGTACTATATGACAAAAGGATGACCTCATTTCCATTAAATATAGCACCAATCTCTTCGTAAGGTTTTTTATTATTTTTCACATCGAGAGATTTCCCCATGGTTGCAATAAATATATTAAATTAGCACGTTACAATTTTGAGCCAAAATATTATATATTTCAATTTAATTAATTTTATTGATAATCAAAATGAACCGTCATTGAAAGACTTTCATAGAGTACAAAAAGAAGACAAATAATAATAGATGTAAATAAAGGAGGTTGGTATGTATTATGGTAAAAATATTACGACGAATACTGCTATAGTAAATTTTATATAATTTAAATATATAATATAACGAAGCGGGTACGCATGTAGGCAGGTGACGTCTCAGCACAACCGTACAATGTGACACTCAAACGAGAAGTGAAGTCGGCATTTTTCTTTTTTTGGAAGGGGAGGGGAGGGGCGAGAGTACCTGAAGAAAAAGTATGAG
>JBAIZZ010000379.1:796173-821892 GCA_037355905.1 Heliconius aoede
GGACCAGGGAAGGGAAAAGAGGTACTCCACATTCCGCCGAGAGCCGCACAATACAGTCTTCCAATCGGAGATGTACGCACTCTTCAGAGCGCAATCAACATCCTCAGCGTAGGCTTCCCGTAAATAAAGCAATAAAATTCTATTAAATCTGTAATAAAAAATAAAACCTTTAGCTTTGCCTCCATAGCATTTTCTGTATTTTTTTTTTTTAAATATCCCAGTAGGTCAGGTCAAGATCAGTGCTTTTATAATATAAGTCCCTTACCAAGTAAACTATATATAGTCTTTATTTTGATCATATTCATAACATGCAAATAATTTGAGACGACTGGCGGTTTGTAGTGTATTACGATACTCGACCATATTATTATTGGGAAACACAAAATACCTGGAATATATTTATGAAAAAATACATTGCGACGGCGTCTTATTGCAGTTACGGCGTGAGGTGAGCGAACTGTAATATTACACTAGCCTGTCACAAACGTGGCCTAATAAATGGGGTCGGATATATAGCAAATAACTTGCTTGGAGTCTTAGATGACAGTTTCGCCCAAATATATTAGAGCGACATAGATCTAATAAGAAAAAATCTAAATAATCTCGCTCAGCTATGGAAGAATCAGACGTCGGTGGTCGAAGCAGAGTTTAATTTACTAAAACGTCAGTTCCGCTCCTGCGTTCCTTTAACATCCTAGTCATCGATGAAAATCATAAGTTAGTTCATAAGAAACTGAACGCCATAAAAGAGCCATATTTTTTTTTTCTTTTCATTCAGCTTCATGCTGTATCCCGCACACAGCAGGGTAGGCAGAGGGAACTTCAGTGTTAAGACACTCCGTTCCCCACTTTCTGCCGAATTCTAGAGGCATTGCGTGTTGAGTGGCAGAACTCAACGCCGCGCATCAGAGCGAAGAAAAATTAAAATATAAACGTAAAGAAATATTTCACTTATTCGAGCGGGAACCCACAACTGGCGCGTTTCCGGGCGGCACCCTTGTGCCACTGCGCCATGACGGCCTCTTATTAATCAAGTTAACATTGAAATTCAAAATACATCATTCGTTTATGGCTTTTTGGCGACTTCTATGATAGCAAATAACGTTTATGAAATATTAAAAAAATTCCCCATACCGCACCGCATAGATACCAACCATGTGGTGTTTGTGACGCCGCTTACGGAATGGGATTTAATTTATTATGCTTACAAAGAAAAATATATTTTTAATTAATATTTTAATTCTTCTTTAATAGATTCTAGAGTATATTCACTTGGATATATAATTCTTGTTTACAATTTTTTATTACACAAGTAATTTCTTTTAAATATTAATTGTTTTACCAGGTACTGCTGCTCATTAGATAAATCATTTTTTACCGAGATGTATTTCTAAAATTTTCTATTTTACTGAGATATATTTCTAATATTTTCTGTTACACTGAGATGTATTTTTAATATTTTCTATTTTACCGAGATATATTTGTAATATTTTTAGCGATTGTGCAAGTATTGGAGAGATTCTCTGCGAGATCTTTTTGAAGATCCAGGTATTATTACAACTGCTTCACAATTTGTACTACAATAATAATTTAAAGTATATATAAAAAACACTAACAGTAAAGCGTGTTACACAAATGAAATGCTCGCTCCCCTCTTTTTCAAAGGTATCAGTGTCACAAATAATTAAATATAAAATATTTGTTTTAAATTGATTTAAAAAAAAAGTCTCAGTTTATTGCGCCGGTTCTTCTAAGGTTTGAGGCATTATCTTTAGTAAAGTGGATGTAAATTATTTGACGTTCAAAAATGAAGCATGTAACTACGTATTTTGAAGAAAACTATTTGAATTTCAATTGAATTGGAAAAATTTGTCGCCAGTCTTATTGATCGATAAGTGCACATCGCTTATTAATTAAACTAATTCATAGGTTTTTCTACGTTCAGAGTATAACATATATTGATAATCATGATGGTTGGCGTTCGATGAGGGAGGCATAAGCTGAGAGTAGAGAGAGAAAATATATTTAATAAAAGAGTACATTTTGTAAGAAACATTTTTATTGATGAATTGTTAATACGATGGTTTAGGTAATTATTAAGTAATTAAATATTTATATTTTTTTCTTTTATGAGACAATAATTTTAGCCACAACATGAGGAGCAATTGCTGAATGTTCCTTTGGGGGGCTTACAAGGTGAGACGGAGCAACATTTCCGTGGTAGACAGAGTAGTGGCGGGCTGCAGCATGCAGAGCACGGCCCTGGTACACTGCGGCATCTAACGACTGGGCATGATTTTAATCTATTGTGACATGGTGAAATCCTCTTGCGATGACTTCTTATTCTCGGCTGACTACGACACTTTCTATGACGTTTGCGTCCAACTGGACATGGTCGAATACATGGTGAACTCTTGCATGGGCTTGTACATTGAGGTCGTGAGCAAGGAGGATTGCATGGATTTCCACACAGCGAGGGCGCGCAACAAGGTTTTCGAGGAGAGCATGTATTACACTTTCCGCAAGGATATTTGCAACACCTTTTGCAAGGCAATGAACCGCAGCGAATGTGTCCACATGGTACACTTTTGGGACATTTTGGCTTGCACGGCGGTGAAGGACGGCAAAGAACTAGTTTGCATTTTGAATAACGGCAATAACTGTGTGAAAGTGGACACGGCATATTGCACGGCATAGGTCGAGTTGGTGGTGGTGTCCATTCCAACATTAATTCATTTCTCGCTAAAGGGGCACCAGTCAACTTTCTTATTACTATTTCAAATACACCTCTCCTGGGGTTATTTGCCGATGTAACTTTCACTGGTCCTTGCTCCTCACCCGAGGATGCTAATACGCATTTAGGTCCACGACAGGGTTCACTTCCGTGCACTGGACACGTTTCTTTAGGTCCAATTTTTATGTGCGACACCGTTACCATCATATCTCCTTTTGATACCCCTAATCCAGGACAGGGTTTTTGTGTTTTATCATCTTTAATTGTCACAGATTTTGACGTCCCTGATACAGGTTTTGTGGAAATCTGTGATTTTGTCTTACCGATTGACGCATGTGGTTTCTTTGGTTCAGATTGGATATTCGATTTGGAGTCTATTTTCTTTACATCACTTTTTGTACCGGTACTAGTGGCTTGACTTTTCTGTGCTAAGCTTGTATTAGATGCTTTAGATCCCATCCCCTTTTTTTTATTGTCTTTTTTTCTTCCGAAAAAGTAAACTTCAGGAGTAAATATCTTCTCAGGTTTATATTTTTTTTTATATGCGCAAGGCATGGTGGACATGGTGCAAGTAGAGCAGTAATCGGAGTTTGTACTTAGTGATGGCTTTTTCCATTTATCATAAACTTGTAAACATTTATTAATTGATGCGGTAGCTTGAGTACCTAATGATTGTCGAAAGTTACTACACTTGTCAGGTATTGTCATGTAAACTGATATTTCTTTACTTCCAAATAAAGCCTTATAGTCTGACTGTATAATTGAAATAAATGATTCTTTCGCAGTACTAAATGATGCTGTAGAACATTTTGAGATTTTGTTTGATATTGTACTTGGTGCTGAATATGACGAAACAGATGACAATTGATGAAAGCTAAAGTCTTTAGGTACATCTAGTTTTGAGTGACGGAAGCCACAACATGTTCTGGAACTCTGGTGCATTGCAGTATTTTTTTGGTAAGGCGACTGTAGGGTCCCGGTACCTACGATAAGTGTATGGTTTTATATTTTTATAAAAATAAGATAAACTTTAATTAAAATACATATTAAGGGAATATTTATTATTAATATTTTTAACAAAAAACATGAAATAATCAAATTTAATATAATTATGGACAACAATCAACACGCATTGGCACACATTGAGCAGTACGAGATTCCTTTGTTGGTACAATTTTGTCATAATTTATAACTGGCGTAATAAACTGGTATTCAAGTTTAGATTTTCTTCCTGGCATTTCTATTGTTCTGCCTATTTTCATTTTAATAACTTGCTTCGGAAAATCATAAACAACTCCTTGGTAATTCTCAGATGACGGGGAAGTAAGTTGTTGTGGATCTTCTCTAGCAAGTTCTCCTATTCCGTTTGAATTAAAGTTGAAGTGGGCTCGCTGCTTGTGCCCCTGTTCACAGGTGTCCGTGGGCAATTGGAAAACTACTTTGTTTCCAGTAGGACAGCAATCTAAGCAACACGAACATGCATTTAAAGAAATCTCATCATAAAATAAATTTTACAAACATTACCATTATAATTATATAAAAATTATATTTAACATTCTTCTTTAATGTAAATAAAGGTAACGTTTTATATTAAATGGAAAATATTATCAAAAATAGGAACATAAAAATACAAAGCAATATTGTTAAAAAAAAAACAAATTAAATAAAAAAAAGTAAATAAAAAAGATTCTATTAATTACTGATTCACTACAGCTATCTAAACTGCTTATGTCTTTTTTTTATTTTTCTTTAATCTTGGAATAAAACAATCGCAGTCGAGGTCAGATTGCAAGCATGTATTCAGTTTTTTAACAGGTTGTTTCTTGTCTGGCCCTTTAGGGGCAACTAGTTCAAGTTCCATTTTTATTTTTTTCTCGTTCAGTGTCGCAGTTTTGGCCACTTTGAGAACGAAAACATCTTTGTTGGCCAGTTCAGGTGATTTGCCGTCACCGCGGGCCAAAGCAAGTTGTTGACCATGCTTAGAAGTTTGTAGGCAGCTTTCCGTCGTACAGCTGAACTGTGTATCGGCCACTCGTCTATTACAACAGACATCCTCACTTGGCAAAGCCAAACTTATTTGATTTTTCCCACACGGTGGTTCACACGGTCCGCCGTCCGTCTGTTTTGCAAAAGGACATTGCATAGCGCAATGCGTTTGACTAATCTTCTTTATAATAGAAGCACTGGCTGGTACTTTTATTTTAAGCTCATTTCCACCAAGAATTGTACCGATTTCCTCAAATTGCTTATTGGGACCTGGCCAGCAAAAGTTTTAATGCAATCCCTTAATGACTAATTATCACTATTTGTTACTTTTAAGTTTAGTTTTTAAGTTTATTTAGTACGACAATTTACATACAATATTTTTATAATAGTACTTGAAAACTATAAAAAAATCTAACCTTTAGGCACATGTAAACAATATTGATCGGTATTTCGACAGATCATTTGCTGCTTAGTCACGGGTTTGGGGCCAGAACAAAAACAAACATCATCAGGATCTTCACACGGCATACTGTTATATGGATCTTTAGCTGTATAAATGACAAATTATTAATTTACTATATGATAGAATTCTTATATTATGAAAAATTGCAATGTTCTATTTTTACCTGGTGGGCACACACCGCTTCGACCACTGGCGGTGCACGGTGGGGCTGAGCTGCTACCTCCACCCATACTAAGGCCTCGGGTCCCTCCACAAACACATGGATCTTGCTTGGTTTGGAAATCTTTATTAGGTGCACATGATCTGTCTACAATTTCAGATTTTTTACCTGTTTCTAAACTCATGGGAGCTCCTGGACCTTGGAATTTTGTAATTATTAATTTGCCAAAGCAAGAAATGCGTAAAAACATGACAATATCGCCAGTTTCCGAGTTGTCTGGTCCAACAATTTTAAAGGAATCTTTCAGAGCTTGGTAGCCAACATTTGTCGGATCTTCTAAAAATGTATTTCGAGCTTCAACGAATTCTTTTGTCATATCTATAACACATTCGCCCATTATTATTTTTGTTGGTAGGCAACCACATGGTAAAGACTTATACACAGAAATATTTATAGGAAATTTAGTCATAGCAGTGGCAATTTCATTTTCACTGAGAGAGAAGAGGCAAGATTTTCCACTATTAAACGATTTTATGAAAGGTCCATTGCTCTTTGCTATGCAGGTACCAGACTCATCATCACATATCTCCAGAGGCTCAACTCCTGCACACTCAATATTTACACAAGTCTTGAAATCTTTATCAGAAAAGCAAGGGCTTTTGAGAAAAACTATTTTATCAATTAGCACTTCCAGGAGGAAAAGACTATCATTCTGTTTCGTCATTTTGAGCTTTTGCGGGGATGGGACTTTAATTTTTTATTTTAATTATAAAATTTAACGTATTTATCCATACTAAAATTTTGATAATGAAAGATAAACAAAAGAAGAATTTAATGTCATTTCATATTATCATGCTTCATAATTATACAAAGAAGATTTTATAGTCAATGAATTTAGCGTAAATTTACCTGCGGCGTCTACTCGTATCTACTGTGGCGCGGTGGCATTTATTTCCTCATTCACAGTGAACACATTTGTAACTAACAATAGATAAAAAAGCAAAAACGCAGGATGTATTGGACATTCTCAAACCAATAAAACGTGGCCAAAAAAAATAATAATTCAGGAACATAATTTTGTTAATTTATAGGTAGTTGTAGGCAGTAGTGGCTTAAATTTAATTTTATGCAAATTTACAGCTGGTATATGGGCATTAATCCAAATATTTAGTAATTATTAACTCTATAAACATTGAAGACATTTTAAAAATAACTAAAAAATCATATCGTCTATATTGGATATTTACATTTGTAGATAAAAAGGCTCAGTAACCGTTGATGGTAGAAACGTGAAATTTGGACAGATGTTTATTTTCGACATCCACTAAGAAGAGATTTTAAAAATGTTAACTCTTAAGAAATGAAATAGGTTACCCCTTAGGGGTTGAAAGTTTGTATGGATTTTTTAAATCGGCAACCGATTTTTATAAAATTTGAAATGCATACATAAATATATTTAATTTTATACGTATGTATTTCACAGTTTCTTAGAATTCATCATTTAAATTGAAAAGAATTTCATAAATATATATATAATCAATATTCATATAGTTCAAGCGGGCGAAGCTGCTCAGGTTAGGCTATTTGTAATATAAATTTAAATTTGTAAAAAATTATAAACATGTTCATTTTCGTATAATTTTTATAGAAATAACAAATAAAACACACATCATGGAATACATAACATAAAATTTACTTAGAAAACTTTCTAATAATACAATCGTATTTAATTGATGGATAATGTTGGTAGTACCAGTTGCAAGCCTCGTTTTTGTATGGGCGACCAACACTGAAACGTGAAACCGGTATTTTATTATGGCGCCTATTTAAATCTAAAGAGTAACAGCGTCTAGTATTTATATATATATATATATATATATATATATATATATATATATATGATATTAGCGTTTCCTTTACGTAAGGTGAACAAAAAAAAATATATATTTATTCTCAATATTTTGTACACTACCAATGTAACACGAAGCAACACGGTAATAATGTTAATTTATAAATAGTTTTAATGTTTAATGTTTTTTAATATATCGATATTTTAATTCGTAAACCAGCTAACTCTCCATTTTCGTGAACTTTACAAAATACGCCGAAAATTTTGACGGTGAATTCTGCCACTGTCCAGTGACACGCATGCGTAGGAACGGCCAGTGTCCTACTACTAACTCAATGGTATACACACATAGCAGAATAATGACTACCCTGCTATTTGCGGGATAGAGCGTAAAGCTGAAGAACATTATTATATAATATTTTATTTAACTGTATATTTATTAATTTTTTTAATTAAATCATCTGCACAACATTACATAACGTTTCCGGCATCTCTTATAATATTCAGGCACATGGGAGGGAGTTAACCGGTTTAGGTTAATTTGCTTATATTTATTTTTGGAAAATAGTTAATGTAAGTGTTCATACTTATTCATCATTCTTTTTATTTCTTCAGATGATAATGTCGTGGTAAGATCCGGATAATACTTCCAACGTTTTTGTGTGGTCTCGGAGGTTTGAGATTCTTTTTTAATATCCTGTTATTAAATAGAAATAATTATAATAAAACATTTTACGCACACCTCTATTAATTTAAGCAATGATGAAATACAAGCGCCTTTGGTGTGACATATCCTTGGTTTCTTATCTATTATCTTTAGGTATTTATTTTATATTAGGTATTATATATATATATATATTTAAAAAAATATTATACATACATAACATAATATTAAACCTAAGTAAATATTTAAAACAACATAATACTCGCGAATTTACCTTGTCTCCTTTTTTTGATTGATACCGACGTCTATACTTAACACAATCAAGGTCATATTGGTAGGAATGAGGAAAAACATCTTGATGTGCTGTTGGAAGTTATTATTAACGTGTTATTTAATTTATATACTTAACATATCTTATTATTACTTAATAATTCTTCTTTTTACCAGTTGTGGTGCACTGGCAGAAGTGTGTGAATGTAAGCGCGATTGGTTGTGGGTTCGATCTCCGCTCGAGGAAATGATATATTTATGTAAATGTATATTTTCATTTCTTCGCTCTAGTGTCGAGACAAAGCGCGGCGTTGATTTTCGCCACAATGGGGGACGGAGTGTATTAGCACTAGGGAAACCTAGTATAGAAGGAATTCTACCTACACTGCTGTGTGCGGTTGATTTTTCTCTCTATTATTCTTAAGCAAATTATCATTGACATCATAAAAAATATTTTTATGTTGGAAATAGAAAATCAATTAACTTTCATATATTAATATAATAATTACGTGGTAATATTTTTTCAGCGGTCATGCCATAGTTGTAATAGGCATCGTGAAGTGTATATGCGTTAGCGCCGGGTTTGTCGACCCAATAAGCTCTATCCTTCTTGACCATATTCTCCAATACGGCGTCTGGCAATTCGTCTATAGTGGGCCTGTGGGTAGAAGTTTATGTGGAAGACAAAGTACGAAATGGATACTAATGTATTTGTACTCTTAACATTTACCTATTTTTCTACCGATTAGATAGTGTAAGAATACATTTTATATACACGCTCCCAGATTGTTTAATATTTTTTGACTTTAGCGTGAAGCTCGTACATACACACACATTCCCTCTTCTGTTCCCATTCTCCCCTCCGTTTATGCGCAAATTCTGATCGAGGCCTCTGTCCCACAACTACCCCCAATCCAGCTATTTTCATTTTTCACCCATTTCAAGCATATTGGACTGGATGATGATGGACGTGACGTGACATGTAGTGTCGATTAAATGCCTATTAACATTTCCAAATATGGTTGAAAAAAAGTAATAGTACTAAAACGCTAGTAAGTGTAGTTTATTTAACCTAGGTGGTGTTTCGACGAGTTCCCTTGTTAAAGGTTGTAGAAATTTTGCTATAGTCCTTTGAGTTAAGGCAGGCGGTCGGCCTGGTGTTATACTTTCATCTGTTTTTACAGTAGGTGACACGTCATCAATGGCATATCTGTGTATAATATAAAAAGTATTATGTCTGTTTTTCATCATTAACACATAATTTTAACGTTTCAAATGAGTAGGTGGTACTAACTTATCTGGATGATAGCCACTGAATTTGGAAACATTACTGTGGGGATCTTGTGGGTGTGACATAATATAAAAAATATAATTTGAAAAAATAATATCAAACTTTGTATTATATAATCGAATTTTAAATTAAAGTTTATTTAGCTGTTTTGTTAAGTAAACAATGTTGACAAAATAAAACTTCAGTTTCCATCATTTCATTTTTTAAGTATTTATATAATTTTAGGTACCTAATATCTGAGTTGGTAGGATTATTTTGACAACTATGAGGAATTAATTAAAAAGGTATTATTTATTAAATTACTGTTAAATAAAACTATTTTTTAAATTCATTTTAACATCCAAATCTAAAAGTAGAACTAATTTTTTTATAATAACATCGAAACAAGTTTTTTTTAGCTGAAGTCGTCACAGTAATAGACAGAAAGTCCAAAGTACACCATCTAGATGGTGTACTCTAATTGCAATATCTTTGGATATTTCAATATTTCTAGAAATAATCTTAAATATTAATAATAGATTAAAAATAATTTTTGTACAAGGTGCATTTATTTAATTTCATTATAATCAAAAAACACGACACACGATCTTAAAATTATTTATTTTGAATTTATAAATGGCATGAATAGTTAATATTGATATAATAAAAATATATATTTTAATGTTAATATTAAAATATATATTTTTATTTAACTATGTAAATAAAAAAAACAAATTTAATTACGTTACGGTAATATCAGAAATTATTATTTTACATTTTATGTATCAAAACATGGCAATACCGGTTGTAATAAGTTTAAAAAAAAAGATATCGTAAAAATATTATTCACAAATTAAATGTTTAGAAAATTAACATATAAAATTCTATAAAAGATGTAAAAGTTTAATTATTTAAATTTTTTTAGAAATGAAATCAAAATTGAAAAACCCCGAATAAAAAAAAAATATCAAATTCGAAAATTCAATATAAATAATTCAAAATCTGATTTTACTTTTTTCTATGAATTAAAATATAATTACTTGCTCGGTACTGTAATTTTATTTAAGTATAATATCGACATTCGCTAGTATTTTACGTATTTTGCGCCTGCGTGTTCTAGAGAGCATCGAAAATAATTATCTGTGTCGAGCAGTTCAGTCGGAGTCTGGACTCTGATTCCGTAAGTAAAAGTAAAGCCACTCATTTGTGTGCGTTATCGCTCCTGTACGTAAATAAATGTTGTTCTCTGACTCATAAACACAGGATATATTTTTGTAAATGGCCAAAATGTCGAGAAACATAGTATTTGAAGGCTGGTTAACCAAATCACCACCTTCGAAACGGATTTGGAGGACGGTAAGCGAAATTTACTTTAACTTAGTTTATTGATAGATTGGAATTTCGTCGGTTTATTGCAGTTATTTACTATTAAGATACCTCTGATTTGTGTGTAATAATCAAATAGAGTAACTTTTCTATTGTACTTAATATAATTTATCATATAACCAGAAATGGCGGAGAAGGTGGTTTGCATTGCGACAATCTGGTGAACTCCCTGGGCAGTATTTCCTAGATTATTATGCAGATCGTAACTGTAGACGGCTCAAGGGTTCAATCAACTTAGATTTTTGCGAGCAGGTATCTATGATTATAGTTATTAACCAAATTGAATATTATATATTTATTATTATTACTATTTTACTTGTGTAACTGAATTGAAAATTTTACTTGTGTAAACTTGATTTGAATCTTAGTATTTTACAACAGGTAGATGCTGGTTTGCATATGGAAAGAGGTAGCAATGGTTCAATGGATCCAAAAATGAGAGGTTCAGTGTTCACAATACAAACACAAACTAGAATTTATCATCTGGAAGCAGATTGTGAATCTGAAATGGAGAAATGGGTTGATGCAATATGCAGAGTTTGTGGTTTAAGAGCTATTGATGACGCAGCCAAGGTGTCAGGTAAGTTGAGATAACTAAAACAAAATAGTCATCAACAGTCATATATTTTTAATTGCTTTTATTATAAGCGTCTGCAAATTTCTATCATTTTGAATATTTGTTATAATCTTATTGATTGTGCGAAAGTTTCTATGTAAAATATTTTATGCCTCAGCAATTTTTTAAAATAATAATAATAAGCCTTTATTTCTATGACTCGATGATAAAACAAAAATACAAATTTATAACTATCACAAATACATTTTCAAGACATAGCCCCTTTCCGGATATATGCCTCCTCCAAATATTTCCATACCTTTCTGTCTTGTGCGATCTGTACCCATTCTGTGAATGTTGTCTACCCAGTGGTCTTTAGGTTTTCCTGACCTTCTTTTACCATTTGGGCTCTTCCATTTGGTGATGCGCTTTGTCCATCTATTATCTGTCTTCCTTTTTAAAATATTATATATTACACGAAAGATACACAGATATTTTATCTGTGTATCTTTTTTAAAATACCATAATTAAAACGTACATGAAATTATTTGTATGTAATTTAATATATTTTATGAAATGTTAATTACTTTTATTATATGTATTTAAATACTAAACTATTATAAGTACTTTATATATCCTTTTTTTTCAAATGTTTCTAGACAAAGTAATATTTCTAATACAATTAATCTAACTAATTGTATCAAACTATTAATGTAATTTTTTAAGTAACTCTTTTTGCTATTACAAATTAGTTGCACTGTGCTTGTAATGTTTTAAGTATATGCAAAGTGAATTGAGCAAAATCAATGTAAGGCTTCAGTGGTGGTGCAGCACAGGGTCTTGCTGTAAGCATGATAGTTGCAGCTTTGATTCCTATTGAAGTGCTGGTTGGAAAACCACAAGTGGCATTGTTTTTAGCTACTGGAACAGAGCCCATATTAATATGGTGAAGTTAAAAATATGGTCTCTCCTTTTTTAAAAAAAAAAAAAATTTTTCTAACACTTATCTTAAGGATGTATCAAATTGTCATTTCATGACATTGGGCAGACAGAGTAGGAAAAGTGCAACAAAGATCCAACAGATCCTAAAACCTTACTGGTGGAGTAAATAAATCGCAATGCAGTACTTGTTAAAGAACATTTTTTCATATAAGATTTGAACTGGCGAACATTACTATCTATTAAATACATTTGTACTGCATCATATTGTAATATATACTTCTTTACGCTGTGCTTTTATTGAATTTAGCAGTTAATGCAGTTAATTTGTATTTGGACAATAGTCTTTATTATTTTGCTTACTTGGATGAATAATAATAAATACTTTGTTGACTTGTTATGCCAACAGTGTTGCGGGCAAAACTAGTAATTTATAAGGCAGAGATATCTTTATTTTAAGACATTCCATTTTCCAGTCGATTCAATTATTAAAAAATATTTTTAGGAGTGTATCAAAATCATGCTATGACAGTGGGAAAACATGAAAAGGTAACAATGAGGTTGAAATCCAGTAACAAAAATGACCTGACAGATGTCAAGAAAGCTATTGGGGTGAATAATGCAAATTACAATACAATATTCATGAATGAACAAATGAATAATGATGTGACGTTAATATCAGACAGCTACGATTGCTCCGAAGGCACTGGTCCTTATATACCAATATCTGAATGCATTACAGGATCTAGGGCACAGGTAATATTTTTTTTTAAATATTTTTTTTTTCAGCTTGATGCATTAAGCAGGGCTGACAGGGCTTAGTGTTAAACTTTCTTTTCCCATCTCCATAGATTTTTTGTGGCATTGTTTGTCGAGTGACGGAACTGAACGCCGCGCTTTGCCCTTGGCACCAAAGTGAAGAGTTTAAAATATTAATAAATCATAATTCATTCCTTTGAGGGTGAATCCCACCCATAACGTTGCGTTTTGTACACGCATACTCTTGTACCTCTGTGCTATTATTGCACAATATATCCTCTCACAGATAATAAATAATGTTTTTTTTTCAGGACATACAACGAGCATTTACTTTTGACACAAAAAATATAGTTACAAGTGCTAAATCATCATTTGACAGAACATCTTATTTGAATCAGCCTCAGATAAGGGTTACAAATATTGAGCTATCCGAAAATGAATCTAATGTCAGCGAAGATGAGTGCCGGTCGCTGAATGCTAGTCAATCTATAGGTAGTATTATACATTTCTTATTTTTCATAGTTTTTTTTTGATTCACGCTGTATTTCGCTTTTGGCAGGGTACCTTCTATATAGTGTTAAAATATTTTTTCCCAGGTACCGGGCAATTTTAAAGACATTGCGTTTATGGCGGTGGAACTGAACGCTTTACTCTGTTTTGTTATATTCTTTTCCATAGTGTTCTAGTTCTTTATTGAATTTACCTACGTGTATTAACTAAAATTAATATAGATTCTTTATTGCACCAAATTAATACACAATAAAACATACATTGCGAAATGATATACATAACAAATATATATTTTTTCTTATTTCAGGGGAGTTAACAGTGACGAAAAGTTTCACTAAAATGTCCATTCGACAACCTAGGCGTGACGGAGGCAGTGAAAATGGTATTCTATAGTTTTGTTTTCCATTAATTTTTACAGTACTACCGGTAAAATCTCACCTAACTTAGCTTGCTTGCACTTTAAAATATTTTGCGTATTTTTAGTGTAAACGAGATGTGCTTACACGTATTTTTGTATATTTAAATTCAGAATACATGAAGCTAGAAACTTATATGTTTGAATAAAAATTCTTTAAAGGCCGAAAATTGATTTTTTTTGTCTTTGACTAAGGCTTTAAGACAGCTTTCAGACGCTAGGATTGATTAGTCAAAGCTAAGAGCGCCGTAGATGTTTGCGGCAAATCAATCATTATATGAGTTAAAACCACATCAAAATCCGTTGCATAATTTAAAAGTTAGACACGTACAAGACATATATACTGTTTTATACTATATTTAGATATGTTTGTAATATTTTCTATTATATAATATTGTCACTAGGTCCACCTGTCCCCCCTCGGCCGCCGAAAACATTTGCAATGAGTAAGGAGCTCACTCACAGAGAATCATTTCACGGTCCCAAAATACAAGAGCCGGTTGAAGAAAATACTGTATGTATAAAACAATATTGGCTTTATTTATATTATTTGAGAAACCTATTGAATAGATAGAGCGTGTGACTGTAAACACGACGGTTGTGGGTTCGGTTTCTACTTTAGACAATGAAATGTTTGATATTCTCCTCGTTCTGGTGAATTCTGTCATTTAACACGTAATGTCTTGAAAATTCGGTGGAATTCCGCCGAATTGTGCCGCTTGTTAGTTTCCGCGAAGTGTCTTTATGGGAACTAAATCTCTAAACACTAGGTTCCTAGGTTCGATTTGTCTACTCTGCTACGTCCAGGATACAGCGTGAAGTTAGAATAAAAATTAATGATTTCCTTACAGTCACCATTCCCCTGGCTCCGTCTGCCACGTCGGGCTTCACAGTCTCATGGCACGGCGCCCCCTTCCCCCGGATGCTCAACTCACCACGGTGTCGCCAGAACAACGGATGACGAGGATGATGGTGCTGCTGGACATGTACGTATAAGTTCTATACATTTATTTTAATTTAATAATTTCTAGTTTTATTCAGCATATAGTAGGGAAATCTACTGTCAAGACACTGAACTGGCTTTCCGCTCCAATTCAAAACGTTAGTGGTAGGGCTAATACAATATTTTGTTGTACCTCAAGTGGGAATCGAATCCACAACTGTCGCAGTCTTGGTGCGACATGTATTTATTTACATAATATTTATGGAGTTATGTTCACATGTTACTTTATAAGTGAAACCTGTAAAATATATCTTCAATGTCATTATTGTATTTAACATCCAATATTTTCGTTGAGTTCTGCTACTCAACACGCCGTGCCTCTAAAATATGGTAGAACTCTTTCTATGGAGTGTTATAAATGAAATATTAATAAATAGTAATTCGAATAGGGATCGAACCCATAAAAATTGCGTTACGGTCATGCCATGATTTTCCTCATTTGAACTATTTTTAGTTTTTTTATAGGCTACGATTTTTCATTACCATGCTTTATAATATTATTGTTTTTATATAGTCGATGCAGTATTGCAACCTTTCAACGCTGCCACCAGCAGTCGACAGAGCGCTGAAGCCCCGCCACTCTAGTCACAGTATTGGAAATGTCCATGGAATATTTCATGGTGTACAGGTGACTTATTATACATATATATTTGTTTTATTAATGATTTTATTTATTTATCTGGTGTTACTTTTTCATAAGTATTTATTTACATATTTATTTATTTTTTTATTGGATATCCCATGGGTGGTGACAATATGACAATTGCGCCACTGGCAGTAAATCAACAAGAATTAAAAAGAAGGAATTGCTTAATAAGGAAATCTCGAGGAAATGAAATAATACCTTTATTTCTTCGTTCTGGTGTCGAGGCAACGCGGGGCGTTGAGTTTCGCCGCACAACAAGTAATGTTTTGAGAATTTGGCGGTAAGTGGGGAGCGGAGTGTCTAACACTAGGATCCCTCTGTTTACCCTGCTACAGCGTAAAGTGAAAAAAAGGATATAATATGTACATCAAATGTGGCTGTTTTTATTAAAAAAAAAAGAGTTTTATGTGACATTTTTGTACTTCATTATAATGTTTTAATATGATTATTTCTACTTTTTCCGTTTTATAATTTCAGCTCGGTCCAAACGAGGAGACGAAGTCTGATGGTCTACAATATTTAGATCTGGACTTGCAATCATTCAAACCACCGACTAATGTAAGTATTGGAATTTAAAAAATTGGTGCAATCTATATAACGACTCAATCTTTATGTAATTAATACAGATAAAAAATATACTTTAGTTTTTGTCTTTTGTTTCATTGTTTGAGAGAAACTGAGAATATGACAGTGTATTTACAATGTTTCTCTATGCATTCATAGTAATACAAATTATCAAACAAATTCAAATAAAAAATAAAAAATACATTTTTTGGTGTCCGGCTTCGGCAATACGCTAGAGGATAAAACAATAAAAAACTTGTACACCTGGATAGAGTTTTTATTAATGTCATTTTTATTGAGAATGAGTGCGATGTTAAACTATGTATCAACAAAATTAGAATGATTTCAACGGCTTAAGAACTACGCAGTTAAATCCACTTACGTTATTTGGAGCTTACACTGTATAATATTAGCACTAATTAACGGCCAATCGTGGCGTAAGGCACGAGTGTGTGAGTGTAAGCGCGATTGGTTGTGGGTTCGAGCCCCACTAGAGAAAATGAAATATTTTATTTTTTTTTCACTCTGGCGTAGAGGCAAAGCTCAGCATTAAGTTCCGCCACTCAACACACAATGCCTCACAATGGCACTGAATTCGGCGGAAGGTGGTAGGTAGCGGAGTGTTTTAACACTAGGCTCCCTCGCCTATCCTGCTATATGCGGGACACGCACGAAAAATAGCATATAAATATCATTGTATCTAATTATTGACGTTTTCTACTAAATAAATAAATTTATTTGATTTTATTTTTCTACAGTCTAAAGAGGTTTCGTCGCGACCGGCTACAGTGATTCACGGTAAATCCTCGCCGAATGATGAAGAATCAGCATATAAAACTGTCGATTTCTTAAAAACCGAGGCTTTTAATATTACAAGGCAAGATGCCGAAGCGTCACGCAATAACCAGCAATGATTAAACCCAATATATTCGGGTGTGTACAAGAAATGTATAAATCCGAATGATTTATTCCTGCATTGATCTATTTGTTGAATAAATAATTTTATTATTTTGCGCCGTTGTAATGGACGGTTAGTGCTTAAAAGAAACGTATAACCTAAAGTATTATTTTATTTCTGTATTGTAAAGTGCATATGTAGCTAAATGTAATATTATGCTTGAATGTTTTCAATCCAGTCGTTTTTATGTACAATGCATAATTCATTCAGTCTTTCATTCAATCAGTTTTTTTTCATTCACTCGTATGACTTTCGTGATGTTTAATATGTAAATATATGTTTATAAGTATTATTTTTATGTATGATGATTATTTTTAGGTGCTCTATCTCAAAAAAGTCATGTACGTGGTCCTCTTTTGTTTGTTTATATTTTTTATTGTATGTCGCAGAACTTTCTACTCTATGTAAGAATTAATATTAAAATTCTTGAATATTACAATGTTTATAGAAACTTGTGCAGTACAATTGTGTAGTAATAAATAAATTAATCGTATTTTCTTGTAATCAATATATGCAATGGTTTATGAATTTTAATGCTGTTAGCCTTATTGGCTTTTACAGCTTCACCAGGGGGGGGGTCGGTTAGGGGGGGGGGGGAGAGGGTACTCTTTCCCTGAGAAATTGCAAGCACTATGTGGCTGCTTAAATTTTAGGCTTACAATTCAGTATTTTATTCTCAATTGAATATATTTTGTATTCGTATATGTTTGTAGTTTTAAAATGTATATCGTGCAAAAAATGTGATTGTGTGTGATATTTTTCAGCTTTAGCCTTTTTCACGTAATAGGTAATAATAATAATAAATTCATAAACATTTCACGATGAAAGTTATTCATCGTTTTATCAATATCATTAAGTGTAAAAGTTTTCAACATATTTTAAATCAGAATTTTATACGAGTCTATTATGTGGGCAGCTCCTAAAGTGCAAAAATGAAAATTTATTATTTAAATCGTGCTTTTAATTAAATATATACGTCTTGATCATGCGAAATGGTTAGTTTTTATTACTTACTAGTTTCTAGAAAATTTATAAAAAGTTTCTAGAAACTTTTTATTAAGAAGATTTAATTAAGAATTTTTATACCATCTAATCTAAATATAGTTAAACTTTTTAACTATATTTTTAATTTCTAATCTAGCTACGATATACTAACTATATAACTAGCTGCTTTTATATAATCATTCTTGCAGTATTTTTTAAATATATATAACACCTTTTAATCTTTGTGGGATATGATATGTAAAAATATAATAAATATATTTATATTTAAAATTTAGACAATATATCTATATAATTACAATCTGTCCATAGTAAAGTTATAACACATGATATATATGTTATAGGGGTTCCATTATTTCTTTTCAACTACAAAATTTAACAGACCAAAAACTAAGAATAAAAATTTCCTAAAATATTAATGTCATTATTTGAAATATCATTTCTTACAAATAATAATATCATTTCTGTATTTATAATTTTTGAATTAAATATTTATGGTATAAATAATTATTGTCGTGTTTAGTCTTCATCATGTCTTATATGTTCTAATCTCTCTGATAATCTCTTATATATAATTTTATGTTAATTTTATACTTTTTGATGTACTTTTTTTATGTATGCTTATTAACTAAATTATATGGAATACTTTTAAATGTACCAACTAAAATACAATATTTTTACCAGTTTAATTGTGTATATTCAAAAATACTTTTTTTTGAAGACACAAAATATATGCTACGTAAATGTACGCGTACTATCCTAAATGTACGCGAATAAACCCGTTAAAATGATTAAATGTAACACATGTGTAAATCGAAAATTTTTTTCTTCATCATCATGTTCAATCATGTTTAAGTATTTATTTAAATTTGGAATTGTACGTAACTTTTTAAGAAATCATAAACTTAAATAACAGTCTTTTTTTTTCAATTATTTTGAATGAAATTTATTCTATGTAATTAAAATATTTTTAGTAACTTCTCCATAGAAATGTTAAAACATTTTGTTTACTTTTAAACCTCATTTATAAAGATACTTTGTATTTGAAGAAACACATCACATCACATCACATATATATATGTTATATATAGTCATTATTGAATATAATAATTAGTATGATCTAATAATAAAATTAAAGCTTTACTTTAAACGTGTCTTAATGAAATGAAGGTGATATCGTTATACATATATTATACATATTTCGTTATTCATATGCAAGAATAGCAAAAATATTTTAAAGAATGCAAGTGTATTGAGGGTATGTGTATATAACTATCAGTATTGTTAACACAGATGAAGATAATACATATCCCGCCGGGGCTACGGGAGCCAATGGCGTTCTATAGCCCCGGCGGCGACGTGTATTTTGCTGAGGTTCTAACTCTTCTATCTCTTCTCTAACTCTAACTCTATCATCTAACTCTTTAATTTATCCAGAATGTAATAAAACTAGTTGTTATTGGTGTATTATAATCATTAGGTTGAATTCAAATGAATGTCGGAGTGTTATTAATCTAATTAGTATACTGAATTTTTTATTTAATAATAATACTGAGATTGCATGTTTTTATGCTATCTATTTTAGTGTTCTTTGTGATGCAGTGCAGACTGGGTTCGATTCCCACTAGGTGCAATTAATGGTTTTCGTTTCCCTATTCGTATATTGGCCTTATGACTTTTATATAAAAATTCTATAGAATGACGCACAAATTGTGAGGTCTTGATCGTAAATGTATAGTGTAATTTCATTGTATTATTTAGAACTTAAGTGATATGGTGAGCTAATAAATGTTTTGAAAAATTTTGAAATTTGTGAAATTTATGAGAGAAAGTTAAACCACAAGTTATCGTCACGTGACATATTTTTGATACATATATTTAAAAATAATATAGACGATAAGTATCCAATCTTGATATAGTAATAAGAAATGTGATTTAAAAATAAAACGGCAAATTTTTCATGGGCTATATTTGTTGGAATAAATCGACGATAACTGAAAATAACTATACCTTACTATACATTATTTTTTTTGTATATATATATATCTTATTTTGGCACCATACACGCACACATAAATAAAGAATAATATATATAATGTATAAAGATGCCGTTTGCACATATTTTACTTATAAAGACCATGGCGCTTTTGTAAATATTTTTATATATTGCGGATAAGTAAAATTTGTGTAAACTGCTTCTTTTCTCTTAAGGACCATATTACTCAGTGTTTTATAATAATTATTTTTACTGAATTACTTTGATTATTTTGTATGTATATTATACATATATTTCATACATTGCCAGGACGCGCCAGACAATTTATATATTGCCTCAGTATTGTATAGAATACCTGAAGTATAAGACTGCCGGTAACATATATATCCTCATCATTCTTCTCCTTAGATGTGTATACCATAACGACGTTGCTTGCTTAACGATATTCTATGTTTTATGGGTCTCAAAGAAATTGAGACTGATTTAAATGATGCTATCCATTGATTTATGTATGTGTATATAGTATTAGGTTAAACATCTGGACCATAGATATATATATAAAGAATTAGTTATATTTAAAATAAATTCAAATTTGCAATGAATTTATTCCATTCTTGATGTACATAATATATAATTAAATATTAATTTGTATGTAGATATAGAAATAAACGAGTGGAATGTGATGTGATGTTTTATTTAATAAAATAACGACTCCTGTTCTATTTAAGATTTTTTTGATTGACGCATTTCCAAATTATTATATTTTTAAATGTGTGACATTTCCAAATATCTGCTGAACCACTTGATATCGTTGAACGTACATGAGGATGCAATGGATAGGTGCCGAGTTCCTCTATCCATAGAATACCGTTGATCCATCGATCAAATTTCACCCTATATATACTAAATAGAAAAGAAAAATATATATTAGCCTTCATACGACGTATTTAAATATTTTATGCTTATTTTTAATTGATCTCTTATAATAGTCTCAGAATTAATGATTGGCTGAGAGGGGTTGTCGTCGGTCCACCTGTTAATAAACCTGTTAACCTGTACTGCACCTTTAATCAAATGCATACTAAGTTTAGTTGATTCAGGCATAGAAATTTTATTAGGTACTGACGTAACCTCGTTCAATGACTTAGACTTTTCCTCTGACGGTCACAACAACAAAATTATCGTCAATGTCATAAATTATTTTTTACCAGCATTCAAACTTTTGGTGTTAGGTCAGACATACCTGACGATTTTTTAATAATACAGGGGTTATATGTCTATATATATATATATATATATATATATATATATATATTCTATCGTGGCGTGGCATCTGGCAGTCAGATGTTTTCCACATTCGATCTGCAGTTCGCTGTTTCTGCTTCTGCGTTTCTAATACAATTCTAATATAATAATTATTTCCAATGCTGCAATCCCTAAAAATCCTACTTATTATTAGAAGTTTTTGTTAAATTACGTTTATTATTCTAGGAAGTACAACTTCGCCTTCGCCTAACTCTGTCATCCCAATGCCTATTGCAATTTCTTTTCTTAATTTTCTGCAAAATGAGCTGACTGTATCTTGCCTTCGGGTATGGTGGGTTTGAGACTTCAACGATCTGTCTGGAAAGTCTGGTAATGATGCAAGAACCGGCGTTGATATTAAACACGCAATATCTTGAGATTCGGTGGAAACAGGTGAACGGAGTGTCTTAACATCAGGTCCCTCTGCGTACCCAGTTATGTATGCGATTCAGCATTAAGCTAATAAGATATATGTCTGTCGCGTTATTGTTTTATCTAGTTTTAAATTACAATAACAACGAAAGAAATTTAAAATTATTTTTTTAGGTTAAAATAAAAAAAAACCAATTGGAACATATTTTTGATCAATATGATTTAAAAACATGAAGCTCCACATATCACCCCCACACCCAGAAAACAGACATGCGCGTAAAAGCTTGGACCTAGCTCCGCCTGGGCTAGGTTCTAGGTAGTCTACTTTAGGATCTGCCACTATGATTACGTATATTGTGTATTTTAATTTTCTTGAGTTCTGTTTGATGTGAACTAGATTATAAAGTAATATGCTCAATTTTATTTACAATTGTTATAATAGTATGTAAAAGTTTCTTATGCAAATATGGCAAGAAAAGGATTTGGGTATCGAAATTGTAAGTGTTTATCCATTTTAATAATTTTTCATTGTGCATTATTAATAAATGTTATTATTTTTGAATTATAATTATTATGCTAATAATTATTAATATATTTATCTTTATTAGCCTATTGCGAATATCAATGAATAAATTTTGCGAATAAGGTGCAAAAATATTTTAATGTGTAAGTGGAAAACGTACTTTGAGTGTTTGGTCACTATTTCTTTTTTACTATCCTTTGGGGAGCGGGGAAGGGTCCAATCAATAAGATGCATCGAAGAGCTGGGGGAGGACGGGGGGATGTTGGGGGTGCGTAGTGTCTAGTACTAGCGCAAGGCTTGGGTGTGGCCCGAATGAATAGTATGTGTTTATAAATATATATGTAAATTTACAAGTTCTTTACTAAGCGAATTGATATGACAAGTTTTAGTTATATGTAAAAGTTAAGTAAATGAACTTTTTTGAAGTTTCATAGCAAGAATTGTTTTTATCAAATATTGTTTTGGTTTATTTGTCTATTCAGTCTGGAAACTATGCCAAATTATGGAATGATTGACCCTTTTCCTATAAAATTCTTCTTTGCTTGCTTTTCCGCTGTTTGAGATCGATTTTCGTAAAGCTTGGGCGTGACAAGCAATACGTGCAGTTTTTTCCTCACAAACCTAATTTATATATATTAATAAAAAATATAAAAATACTTAACTTAGCTTCACACTTTATCCCTAGCGAGGTAGTCAGAGAGAACTCCTTTCGCCTCGTCCACTGTCATCAACCTAAAAGACGGAGTTACAAATATCAAAATAAGGTGATATTTGTCGAGATTAAATATTTAACCAAAGGATTTTAAGATTTAATTATACCTATTAGTAATTATAAAACAATGGTGTTTTGCGTATAAAGCTCAGCTCAGATTTTTCTGCCCTACCCTATACAGCGCGAAGCTGATTTTTTTAAAGAAATATTTTTGTAAATCTTTGTTCTGTTCGCGTTATCCCCGGTAGAGATTGATTGGGGTTACTGGCTGTTGCATCCGGAGGTTGGGGCAGATCCGGAGAAGGGGGAATGCAGAAGAAGAGGCATGGTTTGGGTTTGGCACATGCAAATTATATAATATGAATATAAACAATTAAATAGTAAATTTGCTCTTCTCTCTTCTCGTGTTCTATCTCTTTTTCTCTAGAGAGTATCGGAACGGGAAAGGTCAATTGACCCATCGATAAGACCTCAAGGGGGTAGGAATATTGTACGGGTGCGGTTCGGACATTTTTTTTGAATGCACTGCTTTCTTTATAAGTAAATGTATATATATAAGTTATATAAAATAAAAATAAACTTCTATTATATTAATTAGATATTATTGTTTTAGGTTTGACTTAGTGTTCTTTGACATCACCGCCACAATAACACATAGTAACTGCATTCAACTTTGGGAAAGATGTCACGGGAGCCTATTTCCACTCTCAGATGACACACTATGACATAAAAGTAATTTTTTTTTAATTTTATGCAAATTATTATGAATTGAATGGCAAATAATCAAATTATATTTTTTTAGATCTGTCGATCAATGACTGCTTGCGACACAAATCTGGAGATTTCATTTTAGACGGTACGATACACATTTATGGATATTAAGTAACAATATTTTCATTTAACAAAGTTGTTTTTCAAGATCGTTTTTTAATGAACTATTGATTTTTTAATTAACTTATATAGTTAGTATGTATGTTTACAGAATAAAAATTCAGTATTAAACATAGAAAAAGATCAGTCATGTACTTCAGGAGGCTGACGAAGAGTTTGACAGTACGTATCTTTTTTCATATAGTTCTAATTGTTGTGAGGGCATTGGGGCCCCAGAACAATAAGAATGAAATAATATAATATAATAGATGAAGATATATATAATATAAAAATATGCTAGATGAAAAATAAGAATGAATGAAAAGAAATGAAGAAATGCGACAGTTTGTGGGTTCGATTCCCAGTCGAGGAAATGTGATATTTAATATTTTCATGTCCTCAGCAGTGAAGAGGCAAAGCGCTGCGTTGATTTCTGCTACCCAATACATAATGGCCCCAGAATTTAACGGAAAGTGGAGAACAGAGTGTTTCAACACTGAGTGCCCAGGTTCCCTCTGCCTACCCTACTATGTGCGTGAAGCTAAAATAATATAATTGTTCATTATAATTTAATGAAATATACAGGTTTTTTCAAAAAAATAATAATATAATACTAATAGATACTTATTTTTAGAGACCACCACGGCAGAAACATCATCGTTTGACACTCTATGCTATTTATTGCATATTCAAAATAACATTGTCATATGAAGACCTTCATGAGATATTCGTCTGAAGTTGTCATTTGTATGGTGTCGCAGGTATTACATTAAATACGTTTTATAAAAATATTTAGGGGCTTATATTTAATAAGAATTTCAATTTTTACACGGTTTTTTCAGTCTTTTAAGTGTTACTCCCTTTATATATAAATTATAAATTGACAATCCTCATCGAGTTTTCTTTTTCAACGTGACTTTGGTGAAGGAAACTGTGCTCAACTGGCACAGCAGCACAGAATCTGGCTGTAAACGTGGTGGTGGCGATTTCGATTCCTATTCGGCGGAATGAATTATTTTAATCTGGTAGTAAGACTAAACACGGCGTTGAATTCCGCCACTCAACGCGTTATGTCTCCAAAATTAAGCAGAATGAGAGGATCGGGAGTGTCTTAACACTAGGTTTACTCTGTCTGTTTTGATATTTGCTGGGATACAACACAAAGTTTAAAAAAAATATAGGAATATTATTCTTTTTTTCTTATTTGATTCATTCAATGTGATAGGTACAGCCGTGCGATTACACCAGCAACACAACGACGGGGATGTCGGCATTTATCATCACATTATTCTACACACGCCTGAAAGCTTTCGATATCTATGTGGACATACAAGAGACATTATATTTTTTAAATATATACATTTACTCGTAGTATTAATAAACTATAGCTGATTGTATTATAGTGCCTTTAAAGTTCACATAAGTTAGGAAATGTCTTATAATAGCGTACTTTTTAAAAATATATAAATATTTAAAAAAAAAATAAAGAAAATATTTTAATAATTAATAAAAAAAATTACTACAGCCATATTTCATATTTAAATTTTAGTGACATAGCGAGGTCTAGGTAGGTATATTTTAATATTGAATACACTTGTTAATTAGAATAGTTTTAGAATATCTTTTATAATCTACACTTAGAATAAATATTCATAAGTGATTTAGAAATAGGGGACTTTAGATAATAAACAATTCCAAAAACATGTTAACTATAGTTTTTTTTAAGGAGAAAAGAGATATCTTTGTACATACCATATAGGAGAAGCCACACACTCTCGACGCATAGCGACACTAGATCCTCTCCTGT
>JBAIZZ010000379.1:821992-914055 GCA_037355905.1 Heliconius aoede
GTAAATACATTATGCTCGTTAATTTTTAGGACCCCGTATTGAAAATTAAAAAAAAAACTAAATAATTAAGAGTGTCGATCATATAGCACTTAAGCACAATGGCTGACAACGAATACGTAGCTGATGATGTCGCGTTGAACAACTTAGATGATGAACCAATGGCAGAAGGCAACGCTGCACAGCAACCTGCGGTTTGATATAATTTTAGAGAAGAATATTATTTTCATTATTTTTTTTATGTACATAATATAGAGTGTAATTTAATTGCAGCAAAATGAAGTTGAAAGAGTAAATTTCAACATAAATGTACCGTTGCGGTACTTCCAATATCAGCTGAATCCAGCGGCCGCTGCTCGACCTTACTATGGTAAGACAAAATTTCGTGTAAAATATTTTTTGATTAAATATTTTATTGCGCGTGACTCTCGCTTGCTTGTCACTATCGCCACGTGCTTTTATAAATTCTGTGCTTTCTTACAAAATCTCCTGTTTTACTTGCTTGTCATGTCCTGTAACAGGTGATTGGGCCAGAGTAGAACGAGATTATAGAGCAGCTGCAGAAGAGAGAGAAGAAGCCGCCGCACGAGCTGATCGCCACGCTGGAGGTAGCTTATTTTTTTATTATTTAATTATGACTTCTATATAACCACCATTAAAAAACCCTAAGTCATTTTAATCGTAAATATTTGTTTTTTTAATTTTCCAGAAGGACACGAAGCTGCAGGCCATCGCGGAGAACGTGGACTGGGTATGGGCTAGTCGAATGAAAATATTTAACGTAATCTAATGTATTATTACTATTTATCAAACTATTATTAATTTCAGGGTCGTCACGATCAGTATCACCAGTGCCACCGTTGCCTTTTGCCCCCGAAGAGATGAGCGACGACGAACCCGACCCGGGCGACGAGCCCAATATTTATGACTTGGCGCATGCCATAGACAACATTGTTAGTATATACAAATAACTGGCTTCATAATAATATCTAAATATATTATGTGAATTATATCTTACTCATGGGAGGTACAATTTTTATTCAGAATGTCCAAGGACCACACGAGCGTCAAATTCGCCAGATGTATGACCGCGGGCAGATGCGATACGACAGACATAATTTTGTAGGTATATTTGAAGCATGTTAATTATTGTAATAATTAACACGGTCATCACCAAACTAATATTACATTTTTATATTGATACAGAATTCTTCACCACCGGAGCCTCGGGACACGTATACTCCTTAAATATAAATACTTTACTTTATTTTTTACTATATTTTTAATTATTAAAAATATTTTGTGAAAAATGTACCTATATTTTATTAAGAGCTATTTTATATAAAATTATTCTATCTATATATAAAAAAAAAACCTCTTGGTCTCAATTAGAAAGAATATTACTATTTTCTTATTCTTTTATAGTTTTGTTTATTTTATTCTGATATCTATAGTTGTATAGTTAATAAATTTTATTAACCATAAGTCTGACTTAGTTTATTTACTGTATATTATAACACTTTTATTGTATTTGTTAGTGTATTCATAAATTAGTTGTTACTGAGAATTTAATAGTTGTAGCGAAGATATATTTAGGTCACAACGCGGTACTTACTGTAATATATTAGGTAAATGTTTCATCTAACAATATTATATTAATAATAGTTAAATTAATATTCGATATCCTCTCACAAAGGAAATTTTCATTTGATTGCTTTGTTCTATGTTTATTATATTAGCAAAAATAAATATTTTCTTAAGAGTATTTTGGATTCTGGGTATCGGATATAACGGCCCGATATTGATCCGGTCAATTATAATTACGTATTGGGCCTTAATGCTTCGAATGACTGCCAGTATCGCGATAATCTGGAAAGCAAGGCCAAGTTGGCCTCGAAGAAACTTTGGGTTATCAGCAGAGCGTGACGATACTTCACGCCAAAACACCGATTGGCCCTATATAGGGCCCAGGCTCGGCCTCGCATGGAGTACTGTTCTCATCTCTGGGCTGGTGCACCTTGAACCAGTATCAGCTTGAACCATTTGATCGCATACAACGCAGAGCCGTTCGAGTTATTGGGGACCCAATGATCTGTGAAAGGCTTGACACTTTGGCTTTGCGTAGAGACGTCTCCTCGCTGTGCGTTCTCTACCGCATTTATAATGGGGAGTGTTCTGAAGAACTATTTGACCTGTTACCCGCCGCCGAATTTTCTAACCGTACAATACGTCATAAGCTCAAATATCATCCACTCCACCTGGATACGTGGCACTCCACTACTGTACGGTAGGAACTTCCTTCCACGCGCCACGGACTGTGGAAAGGAACCGCGGGTAGGCCGCGGCGGTGTTTCCAGGTCGATACGACATGGGTATCTTTAAAAAGTGCGTCTATCTCTACATTAAAGGCCGGCAACGCACCTGTAGCTCCTCTGGTGTTACACGGGGTCGTGGGCGGCGGTGATCACTTACCATCAGGTGACCCGAACGCTCGTTTGCCTTGTCCTTTACCATAAAAAAAAAAATTGACAACATATTTCATGAAAAAAATATATTTAATATCGTGTAAAGTGTTTGTAAACACATTGTTTATATTAATATGGATATTTATTAAACATTTTACTTTTAAGATTTCTGTTGTTAAAAGAATTTGTGAGCTTTAGTTTTGATATCAGCTTAAAGTTAAATAAGTTATATATGTGAATTCTATTTTATATTTTACATATTCTATTTTATATTACCAACTTCTATAGAATATACTGTTCCTCGTTAGAATTAGAACATTTATTTTTTTCTAGTTCCATTAAGTTTTTTTAGGTATTATTTTGAATTATATGTTACTGGTCCACTGTTATTAGTATATGTATATAGTCTGCCGTTAAGTTATTCTTCAATTAGAAGAATAACTTAAAGGCAGACTATATCTTGACAGATTGAGAAAATAATTTACATGAAGAGTTCGTTTTGATAAGTTAAGTTATATTGCGCACTAAATAAATCTGAATATTTTTATATCTATTCATAATGATTTACATAACATATTATTTACAACTTTGCCTGTAAAGTTGTAAATAATATTTTTAATAAATCAAAGAATCTCTTTTTATATTTTTTCCTTTTGCGTTGGATTTGATTTTGTTAAGTATAAAATTTAAAACTGGGCGGACTATCTAGATGCCAAATTTAGAATTTAAAATGACTAAAATGATCTATTCTTTATAAGTAAATTATATATTATTTAAATAAGTCTAAAATTAGTTGGACAATTTAGCCGTCCTTGAGATAAGGCCTTGACGCAAGGAAATATTGAAGTAAAGATTGGAGCTTTCTTTTGATGAACATTTAGTGCGGGAAGCAAAAATGTATAGAAACTTTTTGTAAAAATAATAACATTCAATGTGATTATATATGTTTAATGAATAATAAGATAATCGTGGTTTAATTGTCAATAAATATCTCGATGGAACATGTGCATTTTATTTAATCTGTAATTCTTTTATCTAATATTTAGTTTAGCTGGCCGAAAGAAGTTCTTACACATTTAGATTTTAAATGTGATTATCTTTATTATTCTAGCGAAAGTAATTGATCGCCCGATATTGTTCCGGGCATTCCTTGTCATCTTTGAAGAGTCAGTGATAATGGCTTCAATGGAGTCATATTAATTTAGAATACTTGGAACTTGTAAATATAATAGCATCCCACTGAACTCTGCACCTGTCGATTCTTGGTAAAATGATTACGAGACGTTACAGATATAACATGAAAGATGATCCCTTTGACCAAATAAATGTTTAAGTTGTTAAATATTAAAGTATTTTGTTTATAAAACCAATTTTGAAATATTTTGCATTGCATTTTTTCGTAAATTTATATATTTTTAAATATAATCCCGGCATAGTTAATTTTACGATTTTTGATGATTGATAGTAAAGGGAAAGCTTGCCTTTTAGTTTCCCCTTGTATTTTTTGTTTAAAATTAATTAGAGTTCCGTACATTTTAAGGAAAAAAGGAATTCTTATAAGATCACTTTGTTGTCCAAAGGGTCATATAAATGTAGTCGAAATTTCTTGTTAGTAGGTACATTTTATTGCTTAAATAAAAAATAATAGTATTAAAATTAGTTGAAATTGTAATAAAGAATTATGTTAAGATAACCACATAACATAACATGGCAAGTATTTGAGAAAAGCAAACTATTCGACTATTTCAAGATTGATTTTTTAATAAATAAAATATATTTCTTATTTTAATTTTATAATTTGTACAGGCAACATTATCTCCAATCCTGCCTCTATAAATATCAGACTTATTTTAAAAAGAGATACTTCCTATTTTAAGTATTTCCGCCAATTTCTAATATAGTGCTGAATTTAGTTATAATTTACAAATTTATTTTAAATTTTACAATATATATATATATATATTTTCTAATTGTAATTTTTATGGTTTCTCTGGCATTGTTGTTATGTTAAAATGGATGTTTTTATAGACAATAAGCTAAAGAGAAAATCAATACGTCTAATCTCGTCATGAACCCTCTAGCACACACCCCGCGGGGGTGTGGGTTGGAAAATTCCCAGGACGTCACACATGCGCACTATACATGAGCCTGGGTCTAGCTACCTCGATCTGGGCTAGATCTTAGGCATTCTACTTTCTGCTCTGACACTATGATGGCGTATATTGTAAATTTTATTTTTTTTTAGTTCTGTTTGGTGTATAGTTGTAACTAAATTAGATTATATCAATTGTTATTAGAAACAGTTTTAACATATAGTTATAATTCAAAAGTGGTGACCGGATTCTTCTTCAAATTGTAAGTATTTTTATGTGATCGTGATATAATATATATATATATACATAGTGGAGTGTGTATATACATATATTCTAATTATTTTTATTGCGTTATTTTACAAACAAAAAAAAGATTGTATGACGTGAAACAGGGGGCTTTTGTTGCGATCGTGTGCTTATTTATATATGCGAATATTATATTATTTTACAAATGCTGTTTCGTTTATATTATATGCATAATGGCGATTGATTATTTTGAGCAGGCGTCGTGCAATATAATCGATAAGATCGCGACTGCGCCGATGCAATTCTTAAGGACTTTTTCGCGATAGCGCCGTTGATCTTTGATGCAACTAAAATTGGCGCTGCATCCCGTCCGGTGACGCTGTATACACCAGTTCAGGTCAACACCTATAAAGTCCAGTAGAAAAAAAAGGTGTTGCATCTTACATACTTTTACATTTGCTAAGATATACTTTTAATATTACAATATATTCGTTTCAATTGGTTGAGAAATAAAGGAATATTTAATTTAAATTGAAATACTTTAGCAAAAAAAATAATGATTTACATTATTTATCATAGCATCTCGCGTCTGCGCATTAAACAAAACACACTCAAACAGAGTTCTTAAATATTATCCTCGCACACTATCAATTGAGCATGTAAACTTCAAGTAATTATTATATTATCTTATACAATATTGTTATAAAATTATATAACAAGTTATTAATTTTATATTGGCATAAGCAAATTAAAAGAATAATTAAGAAGATCTATTGCGCATGTGCGGATTGATCTTAAAATGGAATCAAGTCCGCCATTTTGATATCCATTTGCAATTCTCTACATGAAATGTGGGAGAAAAATAACTTTTGATTATTAAAGTAAATTATTTAATTGTACACCGTTTCATACAACTTTGAGAAACATAATATACATACGTACATAACTATTCCCATTTCCATACTTTCATTGTATCAAAAGTGCTAGAACGTCTCGTTCATTAATAGCTAGTAGGCACATTTCTTTAAAAATACAACTCCTTGAATCTCCTAAGACTCCTAAGAAGCATTATATAAGTTCTCCGATGACATCAGATTGAATATGGATGACGGGAAGCTTACGATGTAGACATTAATAGGCCTTAGTAATGCCTCCAACGCAGTTGATTTTAACATGAACTTGTTATATCCATTAATATAAGTCCTCAGGTAGGGAAATGATTGTTTTCGTTTTCACTTACGTGGACGCTGACAGCGCATTCAAATAAAAGATTTTATTCTGAACGGAGGGTGGCACATTGTCTCTTCTCTATTTCCAATATTTTTTAATTTCATTTCTCTTAAAATATCTTATCTGTACCCTATTTTACATGTATGCTGACGACTTGACGCATACGGTACTCTCACTTTACCACAAATCGACGCACAAAGTACTTTCGCTGAACTATTCGATACAATCGAATACATATTTTATCTACTCTATTTCTTGCTGTTTAATCCTTCTACGCTTCCTTATATGAAGAAACAATTTTAATTTCTTCATGACGTCCACTCACTTTCAAATTGAAATCAAAATACTACTCGAAATTACTCTTCATTTTCTTTCTTTTTGTCCAATTCCTTTAATATTAAAACTGTCCGATTATGGAATTCTTTAGGTATTTATATCAGATATGCCAAAAGTTTATAAAATGCCGCCTTATTCTATATTCTAGTTTACATATATAATGTGTGTAACAGAGTACATTGTATTTATGTATTAGGTTATTAGATTTTATACAATATCAGTATACATTTTTATTTATAAAATAATATTTTTTGTTTTAGTAATTGATCCAAACAAGAATTCGACAGATACAAATTTGGAATAAATCAATCAAAATTTACACGGGTGCCTTTACTTTCTGGAGTTAACGTTGATACGAGCTATAAACAACAAGGTGGTTTACAGCTCAAATATGGATATTGACATCTTTGGCGTCGATAACTTGGTAACTGAGAAATGTATTTCTTAAATAATCAGATTTAATTTTAAAGAAAATGTATATAATAATATAATTTTGCAGCTGTCAAATATTATCACAACTTTTGCAAACATTACTGGATATGGACACCGACGCGTAGTGATCAGCCACACAGACACAGGAGGCTGACGGAGAGTTTGAAGGTAGTTAGAATATATCTATAGTAACATATTCAATTCTGATTAAACTTCATTGTTATTTGTTATGTGAATTTATAAAAAATTATATAAATTTTCAGGTTCTCCGACAACCTCATACAAAACTCGGGTCATAAAACGCAGAGAAAAACGAAAAAAGTAATTTATAATTTATTAATGTACAATTTATATATATACAAAAAAAAATCGCTCTTGTGTTGAGGCAAAGTGCGGCGTTGAATTTTGCCACTCAACACGCACTGCCTCCAGAATTCGGCAGAAAGTGGAGAAAGGAGTGTCTTAGCACTAGTCTGCGTGAAGCTGATTTTTATATATATTCACATATATAAAATGAAATAATAAATATATGATATATATTTATGCTATTTTACAGGAAAAAAGGCCATTCAATGGGACAGCTTTATGACAACGGGATGAAGATATTTTCTGGTCACCAACAACGAAAGTATAACTTTGTAAAAATTTTTTCTCATAAGCGAGCGATGTAGTTAATTATTATTTGTGTTAAATAGTATTAATCAAAAGTTAATATTTTTTCTAAAAAAAAAAAACAAAATACAAAAAAAGTATGTTATTATAATTTATCATTGTCTTCCTCGAAAAAGTAGCGTTTAATTTTTATTATTTTTTATATATTATTAATTTTAAAAAACATTTATGGTTATTTATTTCTATTTCGTATATCAAAATAAATTATATTATCATACCTTATGCAGCGTTGAGCTCTGACACTGAACACGCAATGAATGAACAATGAATGAAAACGCAAAAGAATGCGACAGAAAGTGGGGAACGGAGTGTCTTAACATCGAGGTTCCCTCTGCCCGCCCTGCTGTGTGCGGGATACATCGTGAAGCTGTTTTAATTTAATTTTTCAATTCGTTTAATGTAATCTTAATTTAACATATACCGAAAAATAGAGAGCTGAGAATTTTTTTTTTCTAGGAAATTCATATTTTGTTATTTCGTATTTAAATAATAATTATTTAATATTATTAATTAACGTTCAAAAATTTTAGTTATAAAAAATATTATATAAAACTATTAAAGTCTCTTTTTATATAGCATTTAAAGTACATCAAATGGTGAGTCAAGCTAGATTATTAGTTATAGGGAAAAGCCGACTAGATGTCGAGTAGATTATTTAATAAAACAAATAAGATATCTTTGTACATATTAGATAGAAGAAGCTACATATAATTGCACCATATTCAGTTTATTTATAGTTTAAACATTATTTATAATTAAACTTATTATTATGATAATTTCAAAATGTCAAACAAGTTATTAAATTAACTCTTATTGAATGAAAATATTTTTTTATTCAAAATGTTTATTTTAATTTTTATAACAGTATTAGGACGTTTACACCTGAATATGGATGTGATATGTATAACTTCTTCTAGAGATATCTGATCAAAATTAATTTATAATACTCTGTCGCTGTCTCACTTTTTCAATAATTTGCAATACTCTGTATATTTCATTATATTATTTGTTATTATAATATAAGAATAAGGCCGGGCTTATTTATAGAGTACGTGAGTTACATGATTTTTTTTACAACAAAATTAAAACAAATTTACCACCAATTAATTTTATTTATCATATATTCATAACGCTGAAATGAGAATTCCGAATTCATATAAAGATTATTCTTCATATAATTTTATACATTATAAATTATCCACCATGTATATTCACATACTTATAAATTAGCTTAGTTTCTCATAGGTTTAATGAAAATAATAATAGGTTTAATATCTATAGTGATGATATATGAAAGTTGCAAATCCCATGAAGTGGCAGTGACGTCACAGAAGAGTGACAGCTACGGGCTGTAGTGTGTACATATGTAGAAGTAGATAATGTAGTTGCTCTTTGATTTTGTCTGAAAGTTTGTTTGTAATTGCTTTAGTCACTTAGTTTATATAAGAAAAAAGAAACGTATTGCGTATTTTTTTTACTTTTACTTGTTTGTTTTATTGTGTTGACACACACGATATTTTTTTTGTATTTTTAATAATTTTATATATTTTTTTAGGTTTTTCTTTTCACAGTGTAATAAAAATTAACCGTAAATAAACAAATTTTATACCATGTCTTTACTTAAATGTAATTTGGTTTTTCTTTCTGTTAATTTTCAATAATTTAAAATCTTGTTGTCAGTTTTGTTTTTTCAATTCCTTTTTTTTTAATACAGTAATAAATTAAAATTAAGTACGTTGATAATTAATTAAGTATGCTCTTTGCTCATTTTATGTTTATAATTTTACATGAATATAGCACTGTTGTCTGTTATTGGTATAAGATTATCTTAAGGGATTAGATATTAATCAATGATAGTATAGAAATAGCCCATAAGTTGACATTTTTTTTTTTCGGCAAGATTGAGGTAGTCGTCTTGCCCATGAATTTGAACGGAAAATGATTGTAGTGTGTACATACGTAGTGGCTGCTCGTCAGTCAGTAGATAGACAATGTAGGACTTAGTACGCTAGTATTATAATTGCACTTTACGATCAGATACTCCTTTGGTTTAAATAATATTATAATAGTTACTTACCGAGAAACTTTTGCTGTCGTTTCCTATTCTATTTGTTTTTTTTTTTCGGTTGTGATAAATCTGTGTTTTATTTCGCGCACGTAGGTAAGGCATTTACTTATAACTGTAGTAATGTACTAAATTTACTAAGCACATATTAGGACAATTCGTTACTGAATATAGTTTATTGAAAATAGTTACGTGTAATAAAGATATAAGAAAATATTTTTTTATGCTAGTACTTATATTTTACTAAATAATAACTAAAATGAAGAAACTACAAAAAAATAAAAAAATAAAATATAAAATTAACAAAAATATAAAATACGTTAGTTATTTTAAAGTTTAAGTAAATTGTCATCATACATATTTTTTGTACTTTTATAGTTATAAATAATCTTGTTCATGCAATAGGGTGAAATTTTGCATACACATTGATCCATCTAAGAAATGAAATAATGAGATATAGAGATTTTTTAAAAAAAATTTAACTTCACACCGTATGTCGCACTTAGCAGGATCGGCAAAGGTAACCTAGTGTTAAGACAATCCATTTCCATTAAGAAACACCCATATATAATATATCATTCCCCTGAGTGGGAACCCACAACCGTCGCGTCTACAGTCGCACAATCGTAGTTATTTCACCCTATTTTATAGTGCAAGATTTGCTAGGAATAAAGTATTTTTTTTAGTAAACCCTATACGCATATCATAGTGTCGAACAGAAAGAAGATGAACTTTTTACCCTAAGTTGTCGTTATGATATCAATAACTAAGTATTAATTGTTTTTTCCTTATTTTGTTATGGGACGTTTCTAAGGTGATGGTGATGGTGTGTCGTTTTATTTTTCGGAGTGAAATATTCATGGTGATAGGCCCCCCAATCTCGTCTGACTTTTACCCACCCTTCTCGGTAAGAAATCAGTATGAGGAAGATGTTTTCTGCTGATTGAATGATAGCTGATGTAATAGGTTATTAAACAGATTATTTCATAGATTACAGTTTTCATGGTTTATACTTCTAATTATGTCTATCTTTCTTCTTCTTCTTTTTATTCTTCCATAAAATTATGGTAGTATTATTAAATGTTTTTATTATCACCCATTTTTCACTTTGATAAAGTTCATGCTGTCACGGTGCTTACTTTAATTCTACTTCTAATATTGTATATATCCTTAACTTTTTTTTACGGTTATCTGAACTAACCTAATATATATAAGAAGAGTATACTCTTCTAATATTTTATAGTAATCGGCCTTTAGACTTTTCTTCAGACAGCGACCTTGTAACTTTTTTCGCTTTGGTCGGTGTTGTTGCTTGGGCGTTGTTACTTCTTAAGATGAGGAGTACTGCTTGGAAAAAATATTGAAAGAACCCAATCTTCCACAAACTTAAAAATGAAAAAGAAATAACGTTAATATCTTAAAATTCGTAGGGTGTTTGGTCTCACTTGTACCTAATCTTTGATGTGTCATTTCCATATTGACAACTATTTGTGTATAATAATCGCATGTTCTATTTTTAATATCAAAATCTTATGTTTTTAAGGAATATTTCTGAGGTTTAACATAAAATTTTTCGCTCTAGAACGTTTACATTAAATATAAATGACAACACGAAACTGCCAACTTTGAATGCTTAAATTGAAAAAAAAAAAAGATCTTGAAGTTCTTAAAAAAATGAAATTTTGAATAGTGTTATATTGAATCAATATATTATTGTTGGTGGTAGTGGGACAGTCGTTTGGTATGAATTATTAAGAGGAATGTGAATCATTTGTCGTCAGTTGCGTACTTAAAAATTTATTGTAATTATTTCACATTTTTTTTGATTTTCTATTATTTGTTTTTTTATTTACTTTCTTTCTTTCTAAACTAACATTATACCCTAATAATTCTGCCACGACTGTATGTAATATTAATTATAAGTGAATATTAATCGTTAGACCTGACTTCTCTCTTCCGTAGCGGGGAAGACCGCGTTTCAACTATGCGCGTATTCTTGGGATGGGCCACTGGTCCGGTAGTAAATTGTCTCTCTTTGGACTGGGGAAGGAATTCGGGCAAGGAACGACCATTCGCCGCCTGGGTGGCCATTCCAACCAGGTGATACCCTCGGTTGCCCGAGGGAGGCTCAGCTTAGACAACCAGCGATCGAGGCGACTGCTAAGGAATGGGGCTTAATGTCTATTCTAATATTAATCTAATAAATCTAATAAATCTAATAATAATCGTTAGAATAGGAATTTCTAATATTACACTTTTATTATTTATTGTATTTCAGGTTTATTATATTTAATTTTGTTTTTTATAAATAGTGTTATTGGTAAACTTAACATGATCTAAGTTTTTGTTAATTTAATAATATTTAATATGTTTCTTCACATTATTTTTAAATGGTATACTAAATAAACTATTATTCTTTCTTTTAAGCTTAACTGCTTGAGGTCAATGTCAATTTATTTACTATAAATCGTTTAATCGTCTTTATATTAATAAATGTTGTCATGTGCTATATTGTTTTATTAGTCACAAATCTCTTTTAATACATTTTAATTCCTAATAATTAGGAATTGTTAAATTTAATTTTGATTGGAACAAGTGTTTTAACTCTATTATTTGATGTTAAAAAAACACTCCCAGGTATTCAGATTATACATAATTGAAAAAAATTAAACACACAAAAATCAATGTGTTTTCTTCTTAAGATTGCAAATATGTCATGGTTATTTAGTGAAAAATTATTTAAAAAAAAAATGTGATTTTTTCACTTTTATCAATGTTTCATCACTAATAATAATTTAGGATTCTCTGAGTAGGAAATATGACTGGACGGATTGATGCTGAATCTCATCAAGATTATAATAAAAAATTAAATAATAAAATGCGATGACGGGTACTCCTTAAAAGGTAAATCATCCTGCGACGTATGTTTTTTTTGTAGCACTGTGCGACACCTCGGTGGAAGACCTACTTGTAGCGGGCCACTGTTGCCTTCAAGGTACCCCGGGGTTTCTTCAGCAGCCTCGATGAATTGCGGCAGGATCACTATGACCTTCCCACAGCACCCCCTCTAGGGTAGGCGGAGATGAAGATGCGTAAACCGCTTTCTTCTACCCCCTGGCCTATGGCTATGAAAGAGTTGTATTGTGGGGAACAAGCGGGACATTCAGCCATAGAGTGATGAGCCGAATCTAAAAAGGCATCACACATTGTAACCTGTCAGCACCTGCACCAGCCTGAACATAAGACCCCCCATGTGAGGGATCCTAGTGCATTGACCCGGTTCCATTCTGCTACCTACCTATTTTAATTATTTTAATAATATCATCTGTTTACTTTAGCTAAAAATTGAAAAAAATGTTTTATTTTATTAGTAACATTTATAAAAATATATACAGACTAACCCCATCTATATATGAACGAAGCTTTATTAGGCTATGATATCAATTTGACATGTTATTTTAAGTTAAATGCTACAAGATGGCGCTTTGTTAAATAATTTTATCCACTCGAAAAATTCTGACGAATGAATAATTTTATTTTATTTTATTTAATAGGAAGCCAACGTTGTATACAATAATAATTCTAATGATAAAAACCGAAACAAGCTAAGAGACAATATAAATTGTATACTGCACTTAAAGGCTAACTTGACATGAAATTAATAAAAAAAAAAATAGAACAAACAGTACAAATCGTTACATACAACTGTAACTTAAATAACTGTAACTTAAAATTTTATTTATTTCACGATAATAGTTTTGCTGTAATCTGATATATCTGTGGTAGGAGCCACCGGACACTTAGAAAGCGTGACAAAAGAAAAACGCGACATCTGCTCGACAATGTTTGCATTTTATTGTAATTCTAATTATATAAATTTTAAAACATATTTTAATATAATATAGTAACATTAAAATATGTTTTTAACATTATTATTTTTTTATGATATTTACCGTGTAAAATATGATTTACTGAAAGAAGAACGTTTTGTAGATATTTTAAATTCTTTTCTATTAATATCTGTTAATTATTATTATGTTAATAATTTCAATTTAATAATAACAATATGATAAACTTCATATTTTACACAATGCATGTTAATTATTATTATTTTTTTATTTGTTTTGTGTTTAAGATTAAGATTAATTATCGTCCATAATATTTTAATACACAAAATATATTCCACAGGTAATTCTGAATACAATGGATACACCTGTGGAAATAGTGGAAATTCTCGACTCGACGGACGACGAGGAGTCCTACTGAAGCATGTTCAGCTTCTCATACTTCTAGACGGGTCGACGTCTTAATATTTAACACTGAAGTGTATATTAATATTAGTCTAAGGCGGCTTGTGATCCCCTTCGTAGAACATTAACATTTTTTTTATTTATTAAGTGTATTAGTGGTTTTTTTAATTTAATTAAGTGATAACGAAATCGATTGCGATCACATAATTTGTTCTACGAAAGGGCTTTTTATACTTTCTAATAATAGTATATATTAAATAGTGTATATTAATTGGTGACTGTAACATACAAGAGTCAAGAGTCAAGAAATTCTAATTAACTTTCTAAAAGTAAATATAATGTAAAATGGCTCATTCAGTTGTTTAAAACAAAATTAAACATATTTTACGTAGGGTATTCATTTCACATTTTATGATGTGTGATCCCGGTCTAGAATAGGATCACCCAGGTACTGTCGCTGTCGTAAGAGGCGACTATAGTACGTGTGGTAGAGTCACGTCGCCAGCAATGGCAATACGCATGGGCAGACTCGACTGTGAATACCACCCTCGACATTAAAAACCGGCGTGAAGTAGTTTTGCCCAACTCCACCTTAAAGGCTGACAACGCACCTGTGGCTCCTCTGGTGTTGCATGGGGTCGTGGGCAACGGTGATTTTCGCCGAGCCGTCTCCTTTACCATAAAAAAACATCTATATTAATAGATCTTTATATTTATGTTATTTTTGCATTCATTTGGTTTATTAGTTGGTTCATCTAAGTAAACTTGACCGTTTTTCTTCGATCTGGTGTCGAGGCAAAGCACGGCGTTGAGTTCTGCCAATCAGCACGCAATGCCTCTAGAATTCGGCAGAAAGGGAACGAAGTGTATTAACGCCGAGGTTCCCTCTGCTTACTCTGCTGTGTGTGTGCTGCCTACACAGCGTGAAGCTGAAAAAAAAGTCTAAGTAAACTACATATTACTTTATTAGGTTAGTCTAGGTCAATCTTCTTCCAAAGAAATTTTTAGAAGAATAATTTAAACAGATTCTTCAGGCCTCTACGCGGATGACATTGCCCTGTTGGCGAAGGGCGCCACAACGCCAAACACGCGGCCGTCAATCTCCAGCGGGCGCTCGACCTATTTATATTGCCTATTGACTATATATATTGCCCGACTGGCTTGCGGAGTAGAGGCTGACGCTGACGTGGCCAAGACCTAGGCCATCTCATTCGGGTCCGACAGGAGGTCGCCTCTTCCGCTGTGCCTGTTGGGCCAGCCGATCACTTGGAAGCCCACCGCTATATACCTTGGAGTTGTGGTCAACCGGAGGCTCTCCATGACAGGGTAAGTGAAGAAGGCCACCAACACCTCCTGCATCCTCTCTTCCGCTCCCGCCTTCCAATCAAGCTGAACCTCGCCCTCTATAAAACGTACGTCAGGCCGCATCATACCTATACCACACCGGCATGGTACGCCCTTGCCAGCCCGAACCAGAGCAAACTACTGCAGGAGAGACACGCATTTAGACCCCAAAATAAATCTAGATGACGCACCTAGTTCACAATTCACACGTAACTGACAATACTTGACAAATGCAACTCTAACACAAGTTCAGCTTATCGGCGCGCGCGTCTTAGGGCCAAAAGGCCGCGTCACAGTGCGGCGACAAAGCATCGCGCATGTGCGAAACAGCTTTATATAACCGCGGGCCGATCAAAAACAAGAGCGACCCATGGACTAACGTCCGTTGGAAACTTTACTCATTCATCTTTTCCCTAAAAGAGGGGAGCGGGGCTCGGGCCGCTGCGCTACTCCGCGTTACGTAACCCCTGGCGAGGGTGACGCCGATTCCTACTCGGGTCGCCCTCGCGCACGGACCTGTGTCGAAGCACCCTCCCGGTCCCTTCGTACGGACGACGCTCGTCCCAAGCCGCGCTTCCACCACTGTCGCACTGCAAAACCAACTGGAAGCAATTTTGTTGAAAAAACATAAGTTTCAACTTCAACGCCTCTCGCTTCGCTTCTACGTATCTGGTCTTATCTGGTCTCCAGCGAAGGTAAGTTGGAATTTGAAATAATTTGTTATATAACATTAATTTATTGCTTTGTTTTCTGTTGCCTTTTTTATTTTGTATTTAATGTGTGCTAAGCGAATATTTTAATTACATTTTTAACATGAATTGATCTTTATATTATATATATATAATATTAATTTAGTTATTTAGCTTAATACAAAATTATAATATTTTAATATATTATAAAAGTGCACGCGAAAATATAACCGAAGAATTACTACTATATACTCGTAATGTAATAATAATATATAAATTCTGTTTCATTTTTAACCACTTAATATAAATTTTTACTATAATAAATTGTATAAAATCTCATCATTACATAACGGCACAATCAGTATACAGATCCTAAAATATCGAGTTGTCCCTTAGAAAAGTAGCGTGTTTTTCCGCGCTAGGCAAACATTATATTAGAACGCAGGTGCTATAACACGGCGAGGCGCGAGGTAGCACGGGGGGGGGGGGGGAGGTTGGGCAAAAAGTGCTTAGAGCGGACGATAATCGACATAAGCCCTACTCTTTAAGTAGTTAAGCCGGTAGCTTGTGACATATCATATTAAAGTAGACATAATATACGAGTGACATATATATTCAGAGTATATATTGTTTTATACCAACATATATATACTCTTATTATCCAAGAGACAAGAGATATCTAAAATAATATAAAAACATATCTACCGATGGCGGGACAAGGGTCCGAGCTATCGATGGCTAGGGCTCCAGAGAGAGGAACATCATCGCCGTCTCAAGCAAAACTGCCTTCTGCATCCAGTTCTTGAACCAACAGCTAAGCGATAACCTCTTAAGATATTGGTCGAGGCTTTTCACTGTTAAGTCAACGTAATGATAGTCCACATAAAATACACAAGACATTGACATCCCACATGGGATGCCTTTATATATGTACTTGTTATTAAAAGACTTCAAGATAGGCTGTCGTAGCTCAGGGGCGTAACTGTAACGCGACGGTTATGATTTTAATATCCACTCGTGAAAATGAATCATAATTTATTAATATTTTCATTTCTTCTGCTCCGGCACCAAGGCAAAAGCCCGGGGTTGATTTTCGTCACACGCCACTGGGGAACGGGAGTGTTTTAGCACTGTGTTCCCACTGCCTATCCTGCTATGAGCGGGATACAGCGTGAAGCTGGTTCATATTATATATAAATAAAGACAACATTATTTATAAAGCATACAAAAATGGACACAAACAAATGCAACAGAACTGTGAAACCGTGTCACTTCGTAGCCCGAAGATATTCTCGTAGAGGCCTAATAAAGTGCCAATAATTTTTGCACGACTTCATCCCGAAGGCTGTATTCCTTGATTAATGCTCTAAAGGGAGCACGAGGCTGCCGTTATCTCCATTGTTGTGGAACGTCGCTTTTTCTTTGCCGGGCAAATACATTTATGTTTTAAATGAAGACAGAAGATAAATTATGAAATTAATTTAAATGTACTTACAATTAATTATAAATATATAAGATAAACGTTAATATAAATACGATAGTTGTAAGAAGTAAATCTTAACTAAAATATATAGTAATTTTCAGAATTTATTTTGTCTATGTATTCGTATTAAAGCTCAAGTTAATATTTTGGTTCAAAATAGTTTATGTGGGAAGTCAACACATTGGCCAAATAAAACCAATGGATTTAAATCGTTTCTCAATATTCCATTGTCAAATTCATAGCTACCTACCCCATTGTGCATTTAACTAAGCAATCCAATGTACACTATATTGTAAAAAAATAAATAAATATGCGATGATAAATTGCTCAAAAATTATTAAATATTTAAAGATATTATATATGTGAGGCCGTCGTGGCGTAGGGGTAGAAAGGTGTGACTGTAACGCGACGTTCTGGGTTCGATCTCCATTCGGGGGAATAAATTATTATTTAATAATATTTTCATTTCCTTACTCTGGCACCAACGCAAAAGCCCGGCGTAGCGTTCTGCAACTCAAAATGCATTGCCTAGAAATAGGGAACGAACTGAAGTTCTGTTGAAGTATGGAACGGAGTAACTTAACACCAGGTTCCCTCTGTTCACCTAACCTGCTGCTGGGATACATCGTGAAGATGATTTATTTATTTCATTTTATTAATATATGAAACCTTTGATCAACAATTCATGTATAATTGCCCGATACATGAATATAACAAATATTACGAGCAAGTCTAGTGTGTACATTTAGGTACGACAGTGTAAGTAATATAACGTATGTTAGTCTTCTATAACGTATAACTATTTTCAATTATAAAGTTTTAAAATTATATAGCGCTACGCCATTAAAATTATATCATTGTGACAAAATCCCACCCTACAATTAATATTTACAGTTTACACTCACACATATTTCTTGTGGATCACATACAGTGGGAAATTATCAATAAACATTTATTAAAAAAATATTATTAAATTTGTCATTTTGGAAAATTATATTCAAATTAAATTTAAATGAAGCCAGTCGTGGCGCAAGGGCTCAAGTGCGTGACCGTGAACGCGACTGGTAATAGGTTCGATCCCCAGTTGAGGAAATGAAATATTTACTTATATTTTTATTTCTTCGCTCTGGTGTCGACGTTCGAGTTCCACAGCTATCAAAAATGAAAATCAATTCTTTTGAGAAGTATTTAATTTTGATCAAAGAATGTATGGTGATTTCAAAAATATCTACGTTTGATCTCTGGGGAACTTTTCACATTAAGAAACTCTGGCGCGGAGGTGGATGGATTAAAGGAATAATTACTTATAAAATTGTATGAGACATAGATAGGCTGACAAAATTTAGCGCAATTAGAAGATATAAGAGATGTTTGTTATCTTTCACATTTTTTTATTTATGAATTTGTTTGTTTGGAGATTTTTATATGTCAAATAATTAAATTCACAATTTTTAATATAATACAATTTTTTTTCGCGGCATCAACCGATCAAATAGCTATCGTCAAATGGAAATAACTAAGGGTTGTCTATTCCATATGATACATTCTAAATTAAATCAAAATCACTTTCATTCTGTTTGCCGCATATAACGGGATTTGCACAGGGAACGTAGCGTTAAGACACTCCGTTCCACATATGCACACATAAACATTGCGTGTTGAGTGACTGAACTCAACGCAGGGTTTTTGCCTCGTTGCCAGAGCGAAGAAGTGAAAATATTAATAAATGAATGAATAAGGCTGGTCGTGGCGCAGTGGTACAAATTGTGCTGCACAATCGACTGGTTGCGGGTTCGATTCCCACTCGAGGAAAGAAAATATTTATTTATGTTTTCATTTCTTCGCTCTGGTGAAGTCAGCTGTGTGGTCCCGGCTTAGAATAGGATCACCCTGGTACTGTCGGTGTCGTAAGAGGCGACTAAAGTACGTGTGGAAGAGTCACGTCGCCAGTAATGGCAACACACATGGGCAGACTCGACCGGATTTAATACCACCCCCGGCATTTTAAACCGGCGTGAAGTAGTGGCCCTTGCTACTGCGTTTCGCATTAGGTAATGCCGGGCCCCGGTGCCCTCCATCTCCACCTTAAAGGCTGGCAACGCACCTGTGGCTCCTCTGGTGTTGCATGGGGTCGTGGGCGGCGGTGATCACTTACCATCAGGTGACCCGAACGCTCGTTTGCCTTGTCCTCTCCCATAAAAAAAAAAAAAATCCCTGGAATGGGGATCGAACCCACAATTTACAAATTTACAAAATCAACGCGTTGAACAACACCTTTGTTACAGTCTAAATATCGAGAGTAACTCTGACGCCAGGTACGGTGGGTTACATCGAAATGGAGAAGGTGTATAGCTATATTCGTCCTCAATAAATAAACTGTTCAACACAAATAATGGTTTTCTCCTCCTTTTAACGACAGTTTCGCAATAAAGAGGAGTTTTGCCTCTTTTCTCTGCGTTAATACATTCCTACATTATCCGCCCGTATTCAAATGTTTTTAAGTCCTCGAGTCTTATATTACAAATACAATATATAAGCAATTGAGAGTCGTCGTGTCGCAGCGGCACTTCTAAGCATAAATTTTTTTTTGTTTATTCTTTATTAATTATTATTATATGATAAATAAATAAATTAAAATTAAGAATGAACAATTGTTGTGTATATTATTAATTTTGTAACATCGGGATGGATTTAAAATCGGATTTTCTATAATACTTACCACAATCCTAAGCTATTCGTAGAGCTGGTAAAGTTAACTTTAAGTTTTGTTAGGCAGTTTCAAAAGCCCGCAAGCTTCATTTGCTAGTGATAGTTGAAACGATAGCGTTCAGAAATTAGATTTACCACATTTTCTGATACACAAAAGAAATCGCCGTCGTTCTCATTAGAATCCCTAAAGATGTTTGGTTAAAATATAGATAGATGTCGATGTCACCTATGTTTAATACAAACTGTAGAAAAATATATCATGTTTAAGGTATAATGTAAAGGGGATTTTTATTTTTAAGGTTCCATACTTCAAGAGGATCTCTTTATTGTCGATCTGTCCGTCTGTTAAGAGCATTTATCTCGATATCGCGTGGAGGTACCAAGCTGAAATTTATACAAATTTATGGGTTTCCGGTCTCTGGAATTACAGAAAAAAACCAAGCTAACTAATTCTTAAGCTACGTAGCATTTAGCCATGGTTCAGAGAAATAATCCGAAAAAATAAAATTTATAGGTTTAAAAAAAGAAATGAAAGAAAACTTCCAAAAAATATAAATATATATTCATATTATACATGGATAAAACTATTACAAAATTATAATTATATAATATTTCAACTCAAAAAAAATTAATGCATACGGCCCAAATTAAGTTTGTTAACTATTATAAGTTATACTTCCTGTAAACCTACAATGCTGAAATATGTACGGACCCCTCAGTTGGAGAGTCTGACTCGCACTTGACCGTTTCTTTTATTTGATTTGTCAAACGAATATCGATGTAAATAATAAAATCTATACTACATTATTATTTCTTAATATAATCCTCACGTTCTTTGAAACTTAGTCATTGTTAAACTATACAGCCTATTTTGATTTATCATTTCAAAGTTGAATCTACTCTGCTACGTCTTCTATATATTACGGCCACTCTTTGTGCTATTTTAATTGTATGTGTATGCAAAACTTTTGTAAGCACCTAATAGTATCTGTCTCTATAATAAAACTGATTGATCGGTAATAAGCGGGGTTTGGACTTTTATTTACCAGAAAAAAGTTTAGTTTAAAAAAAAATGAACTAAGAAGTCAAAAGTTCGGAATTAATATTCTAACTCAGGCCTTATACTCTCTTTCGCAGTCTCTCGTCGTATACTATCAATAGAAAAAAATATATTTAGGTAAAAATTATTAAAAATAATAATACATACATATTCAGTGGCTGATAAGTAATTAAGTAAATAATAGTTTATTTTATTTTGATACTTTATTTTTTTATTGTATATTTTGGTTTCGCTCGCTTGAACCATAGATATATTTATGAAATTATAATCAGTTTATTAGAGTGAATTCTACAAAAACATGAAACGTGTTTTTTAGTAAGACATGTTGCAATAGACAAATGTAATTTTAACGGAACTCAACGCCACGCTTTGTCTCGTCACCAGAGCTAGAAATGAAAATATTAAATAATGCATTTCCTCGAGTGGGTCTCAAACCTCGAACACGGTGGTTTATGGTGGATCGCCACTCGGATGATACATCATATAAGATACTATGCTATGTGCGGAAAAATACTGCTATATGTACATAATATTTTACTTTAATTAAAATAAGTTTTGAAAGATAACACTATTTCTGTCATATAAAGAGAATAATAAATTAAATAATTGACACTCGCTGTATTTCCTTGTATAAGGTCGTCGATTTAAATGGTTTGTTGAATAAATGAAGAATGTAAAACTTCATATATGCATGCATTTCTCACAAATCCTATATAATATGTTATTGCAAATTTATAACCTTGTAAGTTTAAGGGACATTGTGTGCTTTGCCAGATCAAACTATTTTAAATACAATCGAACCTACGACAATCGCGCTTACAATCAGATAATATGTATATCAGATACTATACAGATATTTCATATTTATCCCTTTATTTGTATTGTAAATTCTCACATTTTGCTGATTATCATAACTTTATGTACAAGGGAAGTCCCTATAGTCATTGAATACGCAGCGAATTCTATGCAAAAAGCAGCAAAAACCACTTATTCAATAAGTATTTTTCATATCTTCACATATAAAAACTCTGCATACAGCATACAACTGTCGGCCACGTTGAATTTAAAGTGTATTCGAGATTGTGACGAAAATTTGATATCCATTCGCTTGGAATAATTGATGCTTTAACGCCAGACTGACCGCCTCCTGAGGACCTCGGACGTTGATTTAGTCTTTGAATAAACTTATGAATATTTCGTTTTATTGGACTACGGGAATGCAATAAAAGACGTTTTTATATACATTTACAAATAATTTATATGTGATATGTACCAATATATACTGTTGAAATTGAATAACAATATAAATATATATATATTTTTTTTCTGACAGCAATTGGACCGATCTCCATAGAGAATTATTTCAGTTTTATTTATACGTATTGTCCTGCTGATAATAGAGTTAACGGTGTTCTATCTGGGTCGATGGAAAGACAGGATGTGGATAGCAGACAAAGTAAAACTTGAATAGACAGAAGAAGAATGAACCGAATATGAATGCAGAAGACATTGGATCTCTCGTAGTAATACAGGTTCAGATTAGATTACCAAATCCGAAATGAAGATATGCATAGAAATGCAGGTGCAACGAGATCAGTGCAATAGGAATGAGAGAGCTTACGTGACTCGGGCACGTTGAGAGGTTGAGTGATGAAAGATGGTGAAAAATATTTATGACGTTAAAGTTGTATGAGAGTGGAAAATAAGTTAAGTTACCTTGTGATTTACAGGAAACTTACACAAAATATTTATAAATATTTTTCAAGGTGAGAGAGAGAGAGAGAGAGAGAGAGAGAGAAATATAAATGACGATGTATATTGGCATGTATTTTGGCAGTGAGCCTCGATTTAAAGTATGAAGAAAGAAAGAAAGATAACTTTGAATTGATTTATCTTATTATCTATATAAACTCTTAGATGCGTATAAATAAATTTTATCGATTACACAAATTTGAGATTTTTGTAACAATAATAATATCAATTTTATTGTATAATATTAATTTTATTTAATTAAATTTCTGTATATAATTGTCAAAATTAGTTAAAAAAGTCCGCGGTAATCTTGCAATTATCTTCTTTAGAGATAAGTAAAACATAAAGTTTGACCCACTACTTCTTAAAATTAAAATATTTTAATGAGAATTTTTAAGAGCATATAAAACTAGGACTAAGAATCCTTTATCAACTTATAAAAGCGTTCTATAAAATAAATATTTCAATTGAAAATATTTTAAATACAAGATATTTTTAATAGTATACTGTTGAAATATTACAAAAACGGTTTCTTTATCCTATAACGGCTATACAAGAATGAAGCCTGCGGCGAGTTTTTATTTTGAAGAATTTTCATAAGGACTAAGAGATGCTGTGAAATATTCTGTGTATTTTAGTATTTCCTCTCTTGACTATTATATTGGATGCTGTCTATTTCTATCACACAACATTCTTCTATACGACTTATGATCTTTATATGACCATATAAGGTATATTATGACCTAAATTTAACTTAAGTTGCTTGATATCATTATTGTCTTTGTTATTATATTGCAATCGGTTACAGTAAAGTAAACAGTAATCGGCACCTAAAATTTTCAACTTGAATTTTTTTATTAATTAATACTATATTATAATATATGCTTTATTTACTTTAAAAATGTTCATATAATATGTTTGTATCTATGTATACAAATACGTAATTCCAAAACTATACGAGTCTTCTAAAATAAATTTCGTAAGATAAAATTTGACGTGTATTTTTCACACAGGTTTAAACCTAGTGACACATTTACGTTGAAAAGACTTCATATTATATAACTGTGACGTACATGGCTCTAAGAAATAAGCTAAAGATAGAGTGCCAAGTTTGTCTTCTATTCAATTCTGGCGATTTTTTTGCTTTAAGTTACATATATGGTATGTGTATCTAAAGTTGGATTAAGTTTTTGATTGAATCTTAAATATCTATATCATTAACCGCTGAAGCTATATTAATTAAATTTTATATATATTAGTTATTCAACTTTACTGGACATGCTTTCGTGTGTCTTAGTTTATATTCATCCGCGTAAAGTATATTACATTTATTACATTACATGCGTTGTTTGACTTAGTTACAGCACCTACATTTTCTGTACTAAGTAAACAGCTTATGTTAACATGTGCAAGTTGAGTAGATAAAGTTTGAAGAGCTTACAGTGTCGCAGCATAAGCTACATATATCGTGTCTTTACATAATAATCGACAGAAATTTCTGGAAAACTTCTTAGAGCTTTTCTAACAAGCCGTATATGAGAACAAACATTGTATGTACGTATAGAAATTAAATACTAAAATTAATTTACTTAAATAATATCCATTTTGTATATATATATATATATATATATATATATATATATTATATTGTACATTTGAAAGGGTGACGAAATCAGACATGGGAACGAAGTAACTCCATATCGAGCGAGGGTTTTGTAAGAAGCGCTCCGTTTGAACAGGCTTGCATACGAATTACTTCATTATTATAAGTCTCGTCCGTACCCAAATCTGATTTTAGTTATAAAGCAAATTACATGAACAAACGACAACAATAGTCGAGTATCCCTCGGCAAAAAGGTATTCTAAAACAAAGGGGAGAGGGAAGTAAAAGCGGATTTTTGAAGGAACCTAGCAGGAAAAAATTAAATTTTATTAAGTAAATTTAAAATTATTTCCTTAGAAGTATATTAATATTTACAAAATACTTGCATATTTAATTACATATAAAGTTAAAGTGAAATTCGTTTAGAACATATGGCTTCGTAGTGGGAGCGCTTGGACGGTTTCGAAGAGGCGCAAGTACAAATCGCGCTACATTAAATTTTTTATATGTTTTCTTAATAATTAATATAAATTGCAAATCAGCCAAAAAAGTATCTAATGTATAAATTTCTACACATAATATGAATAAAACCGTACGTACAGCTATAATATAAATAACTAATTTTTCCACCAAAACCTTCTGAAATATAAAAAAAACTAACATCAAACGAAAATAATCTTCTTAGACTTTCCAAATTATATTTACCCAATCCTAAGGGTATTACGAGCGCAATCGATTGAACTAACGGTGTCACCTACAACACAATTGTAACGAACGCCCTCCCCCCTCTTTAGTTCGGAATTGCTGTTCTTGCTTTAAATAAAGAACTGTCTTTTGTCTTTTTTTTACTAAGCTTTCCTTATCTTTTATCTTATCTATTATGTTAGTTTGTGTATAGAGTTTAGTAAAAAGCTGTGATTTAGTGCTTTTATCGTAAATGAGTACTTGTAGAAGTTATATATATATATATTTCTTTTTTTTTGTGGTAAAGGTCACAGCAAACGAGCGTTTGGGTCACCTGATGGTAAGTGATCACCGCCGCCCACGGCCCCATGCCGGGGGTGGTATTAATGCGGTCTGCCCATGCGTTTTGTTATTACTGGCGACGTGACTCTACCACACTTACTTTAGTCGCCACTAATTCTAGCATCACTCTGTATCATGCACATAGCAGGGTAGGCCAGGAAACCTGAGAACCTTCAGCATCAGACACCCAGTTTCATTAACACGCTTCCGTTCTCCATTTTACGCCAATCGGAAGTCAACGCCGCTTAGCGTCGTTCGTTACAGTCACACTTTTGTGGCTCGGCGCCACGACAGCCTCAAAAAAATCTAATCGGATTAAAAATATAAGTTCAAAACTAAATTATTAGTATTATAAGTTAATTAAGTTAGTATAAGCGCTTACCGCTCCACTCAAAGAGCCAGTGGCCAATGAATTGATAATATAGAAAATGCATTAATCCAACTGAATGTGAATACAGCGACAGCCGCAACCACAAATAGATAAAATTTACCATTGAATATCCACTAATAACTTAGTTCTACTATTATAATAACTTTATACGAATGGATGAATAGAAGTACTAAAACAATTTGTATTTCTGTTTGTGTATCTATTATTGGGAATATGTCTAATTCAGGTGCAAGAGGAAAACGAAATGTCTCGAATATTATGCTCTCAAATGGGCGTATTTCATTTATTATATGAGGTACTTAATCCTCAATTGGGTTCAACGATGCCATTAAAAAATATTTGATTTCCGAATTAATTAAGTATTTCAAATGAGGCCAGTCGTGCCAGTTTCTTTGGGAGCAGTCGTAGCGCAGGTGCACAAAGTATGACTGTAAACACGACTGGTTGTAGGTTCGATCTCCACTCGAGAAAATCAAATATTTATTGTAATTTATATTTTCGCACTATTGAAGCAAGTACAGCGTTGAGTTCCGATATTCAACATGCAATATCTCCAGAGATCGGCGGAAAATAGGTAATTGAGTGTCTTAACACTATTCTAGGTTCCCTCTGCCTACCCACCCTGCCGTGTGCGGGATAGAACGTGAAGCTGATATCATCAGATTTTTTTCAAATGAACTCGCAAGAGAGTCTAATTCGTATAGATTTTAGAATCGACTATAGGCTCTAAAATAGCACATTTAAATCCGACGCCTTGCAAAGTTACAAATAATTCATTCTGGCTTCACGATAAATGCCAGCAACACGCGAACAATACTATGAAGTGATGTTTCAATCGACACAAATACTAGATAATAGACAATTTTCTTAGCACGAATGACAGTTGCATGACAGCATTTCGACATTGGTCGTGAATTCAAATACAATTTACGTTGTATATTTAATTTATAAGGTGCTTGTCTAAATTATATTTAAAAAAAAATGCTAATTTACAGCATAATATAAATATAACTAAAGTGGAAAATGAGCCGTGCTTATTATTTTTCAGTTCAGTTTTTATCGAATAATTTATTTCATTGTTCAGTCGACTTGTACAAATTAACAAAGGCTACTTGTTACCCTAGACTTGTAAGGATTTCCGCCGACAGAAAGGAAAATATTATACAAATTTTGAGAAATTCTTATGTAAAATGTGATATCATAATCAAGTGAATTGGTTTCGAGGTTCGAGGTTCGAGGAGTGTCTTAACACTAAGCTTGTTATATGAGTGACACATCTTAAGGCTGAAAAAAATAAAATAAAAATAAACAAGTGGAATACGTACTCGTTCAACGGTTGGTGGCAAGACAGAAAGTACTTTTATTTTAGAAGTGTTAATATTTCTCCATGTGAAGTTAACGAGGACAATCTAGTGATGAGTGTCTCGACACTCTCCGCCTACCTTGGAAAACAAACTGTGAGTGAAATCAAAATATTTATGTTATAGGATTGAGGAGGCAAACATATTTTTAAATATTTTTTTCTCCGAGTGAGAATCGAGACTGAAGTTAAAATATAGGCCATTAGATAATAATTGTTATACCACCATAATATAATAAATTAATCAGTTTAATTTATGACATACCATTCTCGCTTTAAAATAGTCATTAAAATCTAATAATTTAAAATTTTTAAAGAACAAATTAATTAAGAACAAATTGCTGATTAATTGGTAAACGTAATTTTTTATATACTTACATAATTAAACTGTTCTTATTTATATTAGTAAATAAACGTATATCAGTATTTTTATTAGATCACCGTTCCTATCATAAATATCACAAGGGATTAACAGACAGCCTTATTATATTATTATTTACTGTCAAACCCAAGAACTATGTCGAAACAGCGATTCCGAATCAAATGTAAATCTAAAAATTATTGTTTACTATTCCAATAAATTGATCTGTACAAAGAAAAACCCAGCACCAATACCTCTGCCACAAATATCTCCTTTTCATTCTTCTTGTTATAATGACATTACAGGCTTATCTTACCAGATTATCCTGCTAATATTATAAATGTGGAAGCGAGTGAGTGTTTGTTCCATTTTCACGCAAGTACTACTGAAAGGATTTAAATAAAACTTTGCAGTAATGTAGCTTCTGATGGATCATCAGATTAACACGTAAGCTACTATCTACGTATGTTGTGTCATTTTGATACAAATATAAATATAAGTTTAAGCAGGCAAAGGAGACTATATTCTGCTGGTATATAATAATTCTGTATCGTAGACACTTAACCTATATTTACTTGTCATTAATCAATATTTGTATAATATGACGTTACACGCATACATATATACGTCTACTATGTCTATATATGTGGGTTGATATGCTGTTAGAATACTATATATAGACACTGTAAGGGTATCGTGGCGCAGGGGTACAAGGAGTGACTGTAAAGTTACGGTTGTTGGTTCGAGCCTCACTCGGGGAAACGAATGGTTATTTATTAATATTATCGTCTCTTTGCTCTAGCAAAGCTCTTTGCTCTAGCTTTTTTTTGCTCTCTGACGTTTTGATCCGCCACTCAACACGCAACGCCTCAAGCGCTTCAAAAGCGGGGTACGGAGTGTCTTAACACTAGGTTCTCTTCTAACCTGCTATATGTTAAATACAGCGTGAAAGTTAATCATTTTTATTTTATGTTAACGTATTAATTTGAATACAAAAGCACATATGATTTACAGAATTGCATAATTTCGAACGACCAATACAATAATTGTTTGATGAAGTTTGCATAATACGTAAACCCATGTACGACAATACAATGTGCGCAATTCTGTTTAGTTCATGTATCTGGTCTATCATAACATTGATAGAGGCTCGTCCCACTCAACGCGCATATTTGATATAAATTCAAATCTAGCTCTAAGATTAGAACTGTGAATGTATAATTAATATTACAAAATAAGTTATATGTTGATAAAGACCTCCTATAGGTTTTATAAGTTCCAAAAATTGTTTAATAAATATAAACGTTTAAATAATTATATAAATGTAGAGTCCTTTCGTAGAGTTCTGGATATATATATATTAGTTTTTATTTAAACGGTGTTGTACTTAGTAGGCAGAGAGAACCTAGTGTTAAGACATTCCGTTCCCCACTTTCCGTCGAATTCTCGAGGCATTCCTTATTGAGAGGCGGACCTCTAAACGCCTTTTGCCTTGCGACGAAATGAAAATATTAAAAAAAACAATAATTCAATTTTATAAATGGGAATCGAACCCACAGCCTGTCCCGTTTACATTCACACGCTAGCTGTTTCCCTGCGCCACGACGGCCTTACATACACTTTTATATAATAAAAAAAAATCAGCCTTAAAATATAAAATATTTTTCTAAATCACGTTTGAGCTGTGTAAATTTATGTATATTATACCACCATACGTCTCTTATTCAGCCTTTGTTAACTCAATTAAGTTTCAGGCGTCACTAAAAATGTATAGAAATTACAGTACAATGTAGAAACAGAGGTTAATATTTTCTTTGTTCTTTATATGATTTATGATAACCCAAAGACTTTTTTATAGGTTAAGTTATGCCATTAAGAATTATGCCTATGTTTATTACACATTCAACCAATTCTACTTGTAACGCGACGGTTGTGGATTCGATCCCCATTCGAGGGAATGAATTCTTATATATTCATATTTTCATTTCTTCGGTCTGACACCAAGGCAAAAGGCCGCCGTTAAGTTTCGCCACTCAACACACAATGCCTCAAAAAATTCAGCGAGAAGTTGGAAACGGAGTGTCTTAACACTAGATTCAATCTGTCTATCCTGATGTATGAGGGATACAAGACGGAATCGACTTAAAAAATCCTACCGCGGCCAAATAAAATAAAAATAATTTATCGACCGAGCGCCGATCTGGTTACTTTCCAGCCCAAATTACACAAATCCATCCTCCTCACGAAAAATGACTGTAACATTAATAATACATATATATATATATTATTAATGTTACAGTATATATATATATATATAAATAAATAATATGATTATATATCAATATAGTTAGTCTAGTTGAATCTAGTATCGATAAGTAAAACTTCTTGTTAGTTGTGTGTGTTGAGTGGCAGAACTCAACGCCACGCTTTTGCCTCGACACCAAAGCAAAGAAAAATGGAAATATAAACGTAAAGAAATATTTCACTTCATCGAGTGGGAATCGAACCCACAACGGTCACGTTTAAAGGGCAGCACCCTTGTGCCACTGCACCACGACAGCCTCTGTTGGAAATGTGGAAATTCATCTGTTTTAACATGGTGGTTGTGAGAGAAGGGTTCCACCACTCAAGATACGGGAGAAATTATTCTATTTGTACGTTATTCTGTTCTATTAACTCTACAACACTCTCACTCACAACAATACATAAGATAATATATTAATCTAAAAACAGCTTATTAATATAAATAATATATTATATCAGAATTTCTTGTTTATAGAAATTCATCTCGAAGAAACACACTGAAGTAATTAATATAATCACGAATATTTTTTAAAGTACGATAGGTCAAAGAAGAAGTCGGGGCACAAGTATGTGACTGTTAATGTGACAAGTTGTAGGTTCGAATACCACAACAGGAAATAAAACATTTAATATTTTCATTCGGCGGAAAAGAGAAAACGGAGTGTCTTAACACTAGGATCTCTCTACTCTACTTTGTGTGGGATACAGCGTGATACAGAAAAATAGAGATAGTTTTAATCCTAAGGTGTAGCTCATTACGCAACCTTTAATAAGTCGAACCTTCAAGTTATTGAGTCACTGGTGATATATTGCTGACTTTGTCGTTTTATATAACTCTAGTATTAACACACTCTTGTCTCCATTTTCCGTAGAATTCTGCAAGTATTGCATATTTAGCGATGGAACTCAATGCCGCGCTTTGCCACAAGCTCAAGGTGAAAAAAATTAAAATATTAAATATTTTAATTCTTCGAGTGAGAATCGAATATACAACCTGTCACGCTTACATTAACACTGTATGCCCCCGCGCCACGACTTACAACTTTCATTTCTTATCAATTTCATGTAAATGAAGATGCTGCAAAATGGAAGTGCCTACCTCACGTTTATACTACGAATACGTATTTTATAGTAATTGAGGGAAGAGTGCGGGTTCAATTGGTTTCTCCCTTCACCCTCCGTGAGGGGAGAGCCAAATGATATATTTTAAGCCAAGACTTTCTGAATTTAAAAATCCATATTCTTAAAATATTTAAGATTAAAATATTTGTTTTGTAAATAATATGTATTGATATTTTAAATCTTATTTGCATAGCATAGCTAGTAAAAAGCTAAAAATGTTTCTCTTTATAGAGTGAATGAAACAAACTTAGAAAAGCAGACCATCAGATAGCAATAGCAGGGTAAAAACAAGGCAAAAATAAAGCACAATTATTATTATACTTTATAAGAACCGTCTTGTTTTTTGACATTTTAACTCTTTCGCAGCATTGCCATACATTTGAGTAAATGCAAGCGCGATAACTGTAGGTTCGATTCCCACTCGGGTAAAGAAATTAATTTTCATGTCCTCGCTGTCTGTTAACACGACACAAAGAGTCCAAAATTATTAAAGGAAAGTTGAGAATCGGTTCCCTACGATGGAACCTAGGGTCAAGACAGACCTTTACAGACCACTATTTGCGTTAGGTAGGTGTAGACCTACTATACGCGGAATTCAAAACGATCGAATCGCTTTGCATTCCGCGTGTAGTTATGATTAGTGAAGCTAAAAAAATTAAATAAAAAATTTTGGCGTTGCAGAATACAATATTTTTTTTATAATAAGATAATATTTTTTTTATGGGAGAGGACAAAGCAAACGAGAGTTCGGGTCACCTGATGGTAAGTGATCACCATCGCCCACGGCCCCGTGCAACACCAGAGGAGCTGCTTAAACGCACCTGTGGTGCGCTGCCGGCCTTTAAGGTAGAGGATGTTGGGCGCCGGGGCCCGGCATTACCTAATGCGAAACGCAGTGGCAAATGCCACTACTTCACGCCGGTTTGAAATGACAGGGGTGGTATTAATCCGGTCGAGTCTGCCCATGCGTGTTGCCATTACTGGCGACTTGACTCTACCACACGTAATTTAGTCGCCTCTTACGACACCGACAGTACAATATATAACCTTAAGAAAAAAATATGTAACCATTAATTAAAATCAATATTTACGGCTAGTTGAAGTTTTGTAATATGGCAGGGGCAGGTATAGGGTACACCGGCCGGACACAGGCGCCCCCATCCGTAGCACACGAGGCTATCGCGTGCAGCTGCATCCATAGTATAGAAATAAATTGACCTAATTTAGCTATTTAGTCCTATGGTATGAATTTTGTATGGGTAATACAACAATTGGGTAACATTGTTAGAACAGGCTAGGATTGTGGTAGTATGCGTGTAAACCCGACAGTTTTTGGGTGCGGTCCCCACTCGAGGAAATGAAATATTTACTTAAATTTATATTTCCCTTTCTTCGATCCGGTGTCGAGGCAAATGGTGTTGAGTTCCGCCATTCAACACGCAATATCTCCAGAAACCGGTGGAAAAAGGCAAACGGAGTGTGTCTTAACACTATGTTCCATCTGCCTACCCTGCGGTGTACGGGATACAGTGTAACGCTAAAAAATATAATATTGCTCTTATGTCATTGAATGAATAACACAAAAAGGTATTAAGATATAAGATATAAAAACATTAAAACATTAAAATTAAGTCGGTAAAATAATAATAAAACAAAAAAACTAAATGTAATATCTATTATCGTTATCATAATAAAAAAAGACTCTTATATTTGGATTGATTTTAACTGATTCCGCCTCGCTGAATCCTTATCGCCAGCTGAGGCCGTGCGTTATGTCGGAGATTGTTCGGAAATACGTGAGTCAGCATATCCAGTTCAGTTTCGAATATCTAATCTTATATGCAACAGAAAATAATACTGAATTAGTGGTTTTTTTTTTTTTTCATAATTTTTGTTTTTAGCTTCACGCTGTATATGAGACAGAGCGTGTTGTTCGTTTCCGTCCTCTCTTATGTCTAGAGCAAGGAAATTAAAATATTAAATAAATCATTATCCATTAGAGTGAGAATCAAACCAGTGTTGCCGGACGTTCCGATTTTGGTGGGACGTCCTGATTTTTTCTTTCGCAGTTGTTTTTTAATTACTTTGTTTATTACTATCAATTCCAGAGATAAAAATCCCGCTTTTCCTCGAAAGAAAATCTAGCAACAATACACTGTACTACTGCGCCACTATGGCCTCACCGAGTCACTGGAGTTGCGATGTGTCTCAGTGCTGTTGAAGTAGAACATGACGTTCGATTCAATTAACCTAGGTACCCGAGTGTACTGCACTCAGGTACCTGAGTGCACTGCATCTGTATTTGCACGCATCAATTATATATATAAATCACTATTGATTTTAAGCTTATATTGTTTGTTTTTACGAGTTTCTTGTACTGCAGCTATTTTACAAGTAAAGTGAAACATTTTTTATAGTAATTTTTAGAATACTTCAACAGTAACAGTCAAAGGGAATCAGATCGAAATGAAAGTATTAAATATTTCATCTTCTCTAGTGGGAATCGAACACATAACTCTTCGCGTCCACGCTGGTGATCCTCCATCAAGATTGAGTTAAAACTAAATACTATATATAAACAAATGAAGTAGGTTGTTCATAGTATTTGAATGTGTGAGTGGACTGTACCTATTTCTTCGTATATTCAACGAGATGCACCCGGATGTCTTTTACTTGTCACACTAAGCGATGCACTCAAAGACGGCTCTCAAAGAAAGAAACTGCACGATTTCAATTCGGTCAATTAAAAAAGCTCTCTTTTACGTCCCTTTGTTACTTGTTTATATCAGACTTACCTCTTACTCTTGTTCTTATTATTTATAGTGGTAATAGTCCGGTAGAGACTGTCCATGCGTGTTGCCATTACTGGCGACGTGACTCTACCACACGTACTTTAGTCGCCTCTTACGAATCCGACAGTACCAGGGTGATCCTATTCTAGGCTAGGATCACACGGCAAATAATGAAATAGAAATGAAATATCTAATTCCTTTATGTTCTGATGTCGAGCCAAAATGTGGCGTTGAGACTCAATGAATAACAATATACAATAACAAAATAAACTATACTATAAATTAAATATATATATAAATTAAATTAATTCTAAAAATGTTTTCCAACCTATCAAATGTACACATGTGAAAACGGACAGGGGCTGATGGTGGAAACGTTCAGTTTCAAACAGATTTATGCCGTGACAGTTATCTGTCCGATATTCAGATAGCCAGCATAAATGTACTGGAATTACACTGACTCTCATACATTACGCGGAATAACTAAACAAGAGTAAATATCGATACTATTTCCGTATTAAGTTAAAAAGTTTATATATATATAAAGAAGAGTAATATTCTATAAAATTCTATAAATAAATATTTAATAATTATTATAATTATAATATAAATAAATCTCGTATTTGTTTTGTTACTAGATGGGAAAAATGAAAATAATTTATTTACCCGAGTGCGAATCGAACCCACACTCGTCCCGCTCATCTTCTTTTAATATTTAATATGTATATATTTTTGATATTTATATAGCGCACTTTCTTCATTACCCATTCACTAGACAAGTTACTACTCAAGCTGTAGAAGTTATTACAATATGTTTGGAAATTCCATCGCGTATTTAATCCAATCTAGTTGTCTTTCGCTAGCATAAAGGAAATTAAACTCGAATACATGTAAATTAATACTATGTACAATATATATATAATAGTGACAGGCTGATCTTCAATCAAAATATATCTATATAATATTAGCTTAGTACATGGACATTGGATAGGCAGAGAGAACTAGTGTTAAAAAACTCATTTCTCTACGCACCACCCAATTTTCGAAACATTAAATCCAATTCAACGTCGCTCTTTTAGGTAACCTGAGCAAGAAAAATGTTTTTTTATTAATCCGAATGGAGACTTAAATCACACTCTATAGACTAAATATCGATATTATTTATTTAATTTTCATTATATTATCTATTGTACTGAGTTTTCTACATTCCCATTTCATAAATCATAATCAACATATACATATGAATATACGAGATCTGATCAAAAAAATAACCGTTACTTTCAAATTTCCTGAGTTACGTATGTTTGATTTTCGCACATGTCCGTTATACATGTTGGCAATATCAGCCATTTCGGATTGTCAGTTTGTTTTTGACAGATAAAAAAAGTTTTATTGTGCTCTTCGATTTTGCACTATTCGAAAAAATTTATTAAAAAAAAAACTGTATTAAGTTTTGTGTAAAAAAAATGAAATTAAATCCGCAAGGACATATGAAATGTTGACACACAACACACATTTTTTTTTCATTGATAATGTTATTTTTTTTGACAGAAATAATTCTCCTCAAAATTCTATTTAACTCATTTTAATTTTAAAAAAAAACATAATCAATTTTCAAACCTGACATTGTATTCTTTTCTAAACAAAACTGAAAATAAAAATAACAAACTAGCGAAAGTTTCAAGCTCCACCCCCATATAACATTAAATCCCTTTCACATTTTCAACAAATTAAACTTCCACCCTTTCACTCATATTTACTCATATCCTCACAAATGTAGGTGCTGAGAGTGTATGACTAAACGACATTTGCATTCTGGTTACCCGACAACGCATAAAGGGATAACCGACTCGATTACCGCCATCGATGCTCTAGAACGGCACCAGGTCAGGTCAGTGCAATATGTCCAATTAGTTCCAATATGGAGCACAAGCAAGCCTGATACATGTTGAAACACGATTATAGTTTGAAACTATAGTTGCTATTTGACGCGGTGATATTCGGCAATTCCTTACTGTTATAGTTAAATTCAAATATAACGGTTGTTGTAGGTTCGGTTCCCAATTGAGAGATTTTATTTTTGTTTTCGCGTTGCGGTACGGAGTAATTTCAAATAGACACACTAATTTGAGCATATTAACAAAATTATGAAGATCCAATTTTTTATTAATCTAAGTAAAGCAAAAGCGTCAAATGTTCAAAAATATTTGTGACATGCAAAATTTTTAAATATAAATTTTGGTAATTAATATTGCCTTAACTTTTTTTACAATGAGGTTTATTCTGAGTAAGACGAATCTTTCTTTTAATTAGTAACTAGTAAAAAGGTTGGTAGTTAAAAATTATAATAAATAATATAGATGACATTGTGACGCAGTGGCGCAGCGTTTTACAGCGTAACTGAAACGTGATGTTTGTGGGTTCAATCTGAAGTAGGGGGAATTATTTTTATTCCTGCTATCGTGCAAGATAAATTGCGGCGCTTAAGTTCCGCCAATGGAAATGCAATATCTTAAAATTGGACAGAAACTTGGAAACAGAATATCTTGACAATAGATTCTTTCTGCTTTCTGCTTATAAATTACAATTTAAAATAGAATACAATATCTAAAGAATTTTTATAAAATATTTATATCCATTTATTTATCTATACATTAGAATCTGTAGAGAAATCCTATCTTGTCGTCACAGGTTTTTTTGTATTAGCAATATAGAACTAAGTGAACGTAAAAATAGGCAAATGGAATACATAAAATATACATAAAAACTAAATTGGGTTTATTATTGAGCCTCAATTTTCAGGTTCAAACTGATGTAAAAAAATATCCCATTTCTTACTTGAATATTATATAATTATATCATGTTTGGTTAAAGCTTTTACAATTTGCATTGTTCCAGTTAAAGTATTTTTTTTTTGTGAAAAATAAAAAATTAAAAAAAAAAACATTTCAATCAGAGTAAAGAGTTAATATACTACGCTCGCATGTTAATAATGAACATTGTTTCAGATAAAACAATGAACGCGTTAAGAACAAAACGATTCCTATTTTCCTTTCATATTAAAAATAAATAAAAGTCATGATTAATTTCGCTGTGATGAAATATAATATTATGTATTCATCCGATTACGAAAAATGGAAATTAATATATTTAATTTCTTGTCTGTGTGTCTGTATTCGTGATCACGCTTATCTCCGAAAGTACTGAACCGATTCACTTCAAACTTGCCAATTGCTTTGTTTAACTCAACAAAATATTTAAAGTTTATTTTATCCAAATCGGTTCATAAATAAAAAGTTTTAAAGTTCGTTCCAATTGAACAGAAAGACACATTTAAAATATTAAATGTTTCTTTTCGATCAGTAGGAACCGAACACACGACCACAAAAATCGTCACACACAGTCGCACGCTTGTGCGCATACGATGCGATTACTTCAATTGTAATTAGTATCAATATAACAATAGTATATTATTTTAGTATAGTTTTTAGTATTTGTAATTCTTTTATTACTATAAGTATAATAATATATGTAATGTACACAATATATATATTTTTTTCTTTTCACGCGGGCTGTCTGTGTATATATTTTTATTTTAAACATTCAGCGTGTTGTGGGTATTTGAATAAGCTTTATCGATTTTAAAGCTGTGAACTGCCAAATGCGCGAACTTACACTCACCTTTCACCCGTCACACCACTGTAGAGGTACCCTCAGAATCATATATTTTATTACTGTCGGCTGTACGCTTACGCGGAAAAATATCTTTTTCATATTTTCTATGTATGGCAAAGAAATTTATGTTCTTATATTGAACTACATGACTGCCGGATGGATTACCATGTCATACCCTTACTTTACTTTTTACTTACTTTTACCTGAGCAGGAAAAGATAAGTTTATGGCTTATAAAAAATATTTCCTGTGAATAAAGGTAGAAATTCATGTGGATATAATATTTGTATTACTTACGTCTTATAAAAAACTTGTTTGATTTATTAAAATAATTTTTATACTTGGAATATAATTATATCGCAAAAAATATTTAAGAAATATCGCAAAAAAATTTAATTATATTTTTTATTTATGTATTTATTATATTTGATTTAAACTATTAAAAAAAAGTATATTGTTATGTTTAAACTATTATATTTGTGATTTTTTCAATTTCGAAGTTCTAATATTTCTTATTTATTCATTGAATAAACGTTAGCTTGGCTTAAGGCAGTTTACCCGCTAACTCTTACAAGATACATACGTTTGCTATGCTCTACAAGTATATTCATAGTCTCATATATAGAGAGGGTACCGTAATTAAGCCTTGATGTAACTCTATGGATTTTCGGACGGGATCTACTCAGTTGTTTATATTTGAGAGCCTATAACCGTAGGGAACCTAGTGTTAAGTCACTACGCGCCGCATTTTCGGTATATAAAACATAATTGATAACAATAAATACTTTATTTCTTCGTGTGAAGATCGAACCCACAACCATTGCGTTACAGTCACGCCCTTGTGCCTCCGGGCCACGACGGCCTTAAATATAATGCAGGTTGACAAAAAAATGTATTATACAAACTTAAAATCATACACCGCCCTGCTAAGTTTAATTAGATACCCAAAAAGATTTTGGTGTTGGATTCGAATTAAGACTTTAAGCTCGCAATCACACTTTCACGTACATTTGCTTCGGACAGGCAATGTACAGAGCTTTTAATAACCTTTACTTATCCCGTCTCTCCCTATATTTATGCTAATTACAATATACAATGCTTAAGTTAAGTTAATGGTGACATGCAATTGGACACTCGGGAGTTGATGTGATTTATTCGGAAGCGTGCCTAATTCTTTAATTCTTTGTAATTTATTATCTTTATAATTTAATCTATTATCGTTTTCTTGCCTTAACATAGACGAAGTAATTCTCTATTCGGAACAAAATTAAAAAAAAAAAACATACAGGAAAGTGATATATCTCTGCGTCTACTTACCACGTAATGTTTTTTTTTTTCATTTTTTTCAGCTTCATGTTTTTTGTCACATGTAGCAGGGTAGGCAGATGGAACCTAGGGTTAAAACATTTTGCTTCCAACTCTCCGCCGAATTCTGTAGGTTTTGCGTGTTCTGTGACGGAACTCAACGCCACCCTTTGCCTTGACACCATAGTGAAGAAGGAATCGAACCCACAACGTGTCGCGTTTACAGTCACACGCTTGTGCCCCTGTGCCACAAATTGCCTTGTCTAATATATATATATATATATATTTTATGGAAGAGGACAAGGCAAACGAGCGCACGGGTCACCTGATGGTAAGTGATCACCACCGCCCACAATATTGATCAAAATGGGTGAAAAATAAAATTCAAATAAAGACGTGCTTCAGAATGTCCTTTCTTTTAAGTTATTGAAACAAACTACACGTTTTCGCTTATTCAGAATCGATTTTTGGTACGTAACATGTTGAATCCGAGCCAAACGTACTCAGTGCATAAAGTTAGAGCAGACATTCGAGGTAAGTTTTTTTTAGCTTCACGCTGTATCCCGCACATAACAGAGTAGGCAGAGGAAGCCTGTGAACCTAGTGTTAAAGCTCTCCGTACACAAGTAAAAGTAAAATCTTCTGTTTCCCACTTTCGTTGGAACTCAACACCTTATGCACTGGTAAAATGCCTTTTTCCTCATAATATGTATTTTTATCATAAACTGTAGTAAATACTAGGAGCTCTTTTACTTTAGTCTTTAAAACTATATCTAGCAAAGGACTTAGGTAAGGCAATTGCTTAGGTGATATTAATGGTATTCTTTCAGTTTCCCACTGTATTCCACATAGAGCAGGGAAACAGAGGGAACTTAGTGTTAAGACACTCCGTTCCCCGTTTTCTGGTGAATTCGAGGCTCAAAAAGAAATATTTAATTATTAACTAGACCCGTATTTATAAACCATTCTCAAATCTGAGATCGATCTTGAAATGTCGTTTTCATTTATAAGTAAATATATCAATGAATGAAAGCATCAGTGTCGAGACTATCAAAACTTTGGAAATGCAATAAATATATGAAATGGAAGCTTTTCAGCTTGACAAGAATTTTTTGTGGTCACAAAAATGAAGGATCTGAAATATCTAATGAACAGCTACATTATATAACATAGCATATATGAAAATTGCCTACTTATTAGAAATATTATACTGTAAGATGGATATTGTGCAATCATCTAATTTATATAAAACTATGTATGTATATTGACATAAGCTGGAGATCACGCTGTGATAGCGGTATGATTACACCTTAAAGCCGTTGAAAATGGGCGATAAATAAAAGCCAGTATAAAAAAAAAATTGATTCTCTTTAAAAAAAATAAAGCAAGTAAATAATTCATACAAAAAATGATTTACTAATTTATCAGAAATTCATTCTATAATTTTTTTTGTAGCAAATAAACACATAAATTGATATATTTGCTTCAAATCACATCTAATAAGAAATTTTATACAGCATAAAAGCCAACGCTGTAGTAGCAGTTCCGTAAGATAATATAGATTGGAAATAATAAATAGCTTTTACGATAACATCATATTTTACAGTATTTGTTACTGGAATATTTCAAATCAGAGCAATTGACGTCACAGTGTAATTGACATTTTTGTACTACGGTACCGACAGATTAATCAGACGTGACGTCACACGCGACGCCGCGACACTTCGACGCGTTTCGGTGCGATTTTTTTAACTTTTTTAAACTTGTTGTTTTTTAAAACGTTGTAAATATTATGATAAATATATTTCTCAATATTGTTGATATATATTAACTTTTTCTCAGTATCTGTCATACCTATTCCTCAGTGAATATTTTGTCACAATGAATGAAGTCGGTTTAAGTTTAATGGCAACTAAGTTACAAACGGCGATAAAGACTTGGAAGAGAACAAACAATTTTTATACTTTCGATTCGGGTAATTTAGCCTGACTTTGAAAAGGAATCCGTATTGACTTAGCCAGTCATCACTTGAAGCCGGCAACTTCACTTCATAAAGTTAATTTTATTTTGACAACTAAAAAGCCTTCTTTAAGAATAAGCTAGTTATTATTTCTTTTTGATGGTCGTTGGACTCGATTAATTTTTCTTATTTTCATTTATGATAAAGTTAAATAAATTGATATAAAAACGTGAGATTTTTCATGTCTATTCTAAGTTTTATATTGTATTTTCTAATTAAACGCAATGTGTTCTCATAATTTCTATCCTGTGAAACAAAAGATCGCTTTTGTTTTATCTGAACAAAAAGTAGCTTACATCCTCAGAATTGCGGGCTAAGTTTTTATTTTACACCGTTTTATTTATGTTGTTTTTTAATAATATTGCATAATATAGATTATATTACTTAGCCCGGCGATTACAGTACATAATAATAAATTAATGTCAAGAAAATACATCTTTTATTATTTGTGGCACGGATTCAACACGCAATGCCTCAAAAATCCAGCGGAAAGTGGAGAACGAAGTGTTTTAACACTAGGTTCCCTCTGCCTATCCTGTAGTGTGCGGCGTACCTACTACCTAACGACGTCTTAATATATAATATGTAATTTATGACTGACTATATATTTATACCGATAGACACTTAGAATTTAATTTTGCAATGTACCATAAATACAGCTTTTAGAAAGTTAAAATACACACGAATATTTAGTAATAATAAAAGTTAAGTAATAAAGGTAAACTGAAAGGGGCTTAGTGTGTGGATTACAGATAAAAATAAATCTATCAATTGTACGTCACGTAGCTGTAGTAGTGTTTTTTTTTTGTCAACTTTTAGTATTTGCAAAATGTTTTTGAGCTTCACGTTTTATCTTACATGGTCCAGAATAAGAAGATTCCCTCGAGAATTGAAGACATTGCATGTTAAATGGCGGAACTCAACGCCGCATTTGTCTTGTGAGAATGGAGAAATGAAAATTATTCATTTCTCTGAGTTGGGATGAAATCACAGCCTTTGCATTTACAGTAAGCCACGATGTGTCATCTTTATACTCTACTTATGAGTCTGAGGAAGTTTTTAAAAAAAAAATTAATGTCAAATTTGAATAATTAAAAGCGGCGCCGCTCTGGCGCAGTTGTGTGCCTGACTAAACTATCCTACTAATATGAAAGTGTGTGTGAGGAAGTTTGTTCCATTTTTATGCATATATATATATATATATATATATATATATAAATATACGTGGATACGTGGCACTCTACTACTGTACGGTTTTGTAGGAACTTCCTTCCACGCGCCACGGAACTGTGGAATGGCCTACCCGCGGCGGTATTTCCAGGTCGATACGACATGCGTACCTTCAAAAAGCGCGTTTACCTCCTCCTTAAAGGCCGGCAACGCACCTGCAGCTCCTCTGGTGTTGCACGGGGTCGTGGGCGGCGGTGATCACTTACCATCAGGTGACCCGTGCGCTCGTTTGCCTTGTCCTTTTCCATAAAAATATATATATCCATTGTGCAAAGAAAAATGGGTAAGTAGGAAACCTACTAGACAAAGAAAGTAAAACAATTATCAAAATTAAAACATCTACTTCATTTATGTTTTGGCCCAGACCAACCAATATTCATAGTCGCAAATATTGACCAAATGATCATAAATTTTTGTATTTAATTGTTTCATACTGATTTTATAAAGCACACTGAGGCATTAAGGCACGTCCGCACCTTTGTTTAGGGTGATTTTTTTCTCCTCTTATTTCTCGGGTCGTTTTAAAGACTGTAATGTATAAACTAATGTATAAAATTATCGAAGTTAATTTAATAAGGAAATATCTTTATTTCAGTTTATTATAAAACATTAGTTAAAAGCGCCTGTTGTTTTTTTACATGCAAACATGTTATTTGCTTATTTAATAGTTAGTAATTTTATAAGCAAAATATATACATCCCACCCTTGCGAGCACATGTCTCTTCCCATGCATTTCTTGTGAAACTTTCACTCAACGTGGTCAATTGAATATTGTTATGAGCCGGAATCTCAAAACGACCCTACGACCGGACGGACACATTTACATTCAAACAATGTGTCGCTGCTCCATGATAGATTCTTGTAAAATAATTTTGAAATTTATTTAATTTTTTTTTTTCACTAAATTAAGTAAAAAGGAGAGTCGATGTAACTACAACAGTGGTGCGTGCACTCGCATCATTAGTCAACTTTACCAATCCCACTCACACTCCTGCGGACAGAGACGGTAAGAAACAGCTGCCCGCTCTTACTGCTTTACTGTGTAGTAACGGACTCTCCGTCGGTATTATTTGTTACTTCTATATATAGTCATGAAGCTTAAAAACTTTGATAGCGCGATTCAGGGTTGTTCAGGAATTATTGATGGTAATTATGTTTTTAGCTTCGTGTTTTATATATAATATATGATATTAGTTTGTTTGTTCGCTTGTTTGTTTGTATATATGTGGAATTTTAGATAAATAATAAATGAATATATATAAATGAGAATCTATTTTTGTTCTGTTCAATAGCGCCATCTAGTAAATAATAATAATAATACAATGCATGCAAGGAAAGAATATTTTAGAATTTTTTTTAGTATAGAGTAGAGCAGAATATTTTAGTTTAATTATATTAGAATTTATATAGGTTTTATTCTTTCTAGAAATTATTTTCTCAATTAAAAAAAAAAATGTCTATGTTTTCTTGACAAAACCTAAACAAACCCTAAAGGGTGAAAAAATATTATACATTAGTATCGATACACAATGCCGTGAAAAATTCAGCAGAAAGTAGGGAGCGGGGTGTCTTAGCACAAGGTCTGCCTGCTGTATGCGGGATAGAACGTGAAACTAATAAAAACATATTGAGGTACTTAAGTTATTTAAATTAATATAATAAGAAGGTACATTAAGTATCATCAGCTATTATAGTTTAAGCTAAACTGCTACCTTTTTCAAATACTGGACAAAGTAAAAGTAAAAAATCTCCGCTCAGAAAAGTGGCTTATAATCATTTAGAGTTATTCTATATAGCAAATCAAAATTTTATGAAGGTGTCTTGCAAAGACTTGATCAAATAATCTTATTAATAAGACACTCCGTTACCTAGTCTCCGCCGAATTTCTCGAGGCATGGCATGTTGAGTGGCGGAACTCACCGTGGGGGCTTTCGCCTTGGTGCTTTTGCCAGAGCGAAGAAAAGAAATTAGTAAATAATAATTCATTCCCTCGAATGAGGATCGAATCTACACTCGTCGCGTTAGTCACACTCTTGTACGATGTGCCCCTGCGCCACGACGGCCTCAAAGACAGAGACTTAATAAAATTCCAAATAAACTTCTATCGAAAAATATCAGACTTTAGAACTAACATTTAAGCCTTTGGATTCACAAAGGAAATAGGTCATTGTCAAGATTTGACCTGCTATTGCAATCGAGTAAAAAATTTTTTAGTTATATATATTAGTTGTATACTAAAAGGAAACTTTCGAAAATGGCTTTTGTTCAATATCATAAGAGCTTTTTTAAATTTAAAAATTATTTATTAGAAAACTAAATGTCAATTTCAACTCAATTCTAAAAGAATTATAGGTATAGTTATCAATTTCTTACGTTCATTATGTGACATTTAGTTTTTTGTTCAGCTTAGTTGTCCGTCTCTCTGCATTTCTGTCTCTCCGCTTTCTGTTTTTCAATACTATTAATCTCAAGTTTACACGGTGATATCGCCCTGAAGTTAATATCAAATCCCCAGGTCTACGCCTCTTGTAGCACAGAAAAAAAAATAACGTCTATGTTAACGCATTCAAAATACACGAGTATATATCCTTTTTCCTACATTTTGGATGAAAATCGTGATCAAAACTAATAGTATACTCCTAGTGGACCTAAAATTTGACAAGAAGAGACAAAAACTTTTTCAGAAAATAAAAGAAAAATGCGGACATTGAAAATTTATGGGTATTTTATATAAAAAAAAAAAATTAAAAATTTATATTTGTAGTTCATTTCATAAAAAATGAGCGAATACGCCCACAAATTTAAATAAATAACGGCAAAAAAATCCGTTGAGCTACAAGTATGAAGTTTGGCAAAAAGTGTGTTAGCCAATCATCGCGAATGCTTTACGCGCGGTAATTGTGAACATAGAAAGGTAGAAAATTATTTTTATTTGTAATAACTGGTTTAATAACCAGTAAGACACAAAGGTTTAGTTATCGAAGCCCGAGTCAAACATGCAGCCTGGCGTACGTCTCGCCTTGAACGCGCCCGCGGAGCCACCGCTACCGCCATTGAGATGCTCGCGCCTAGAGAGCCGGCCGCCGCGCCAGCCCGGAGGCCCCGGTCCTCCGATGACGAAGGAGAGACCCCAAAGAGGGTGTGCACTACCAAGAACCGCCGCCGCTTCCCGAACATTCGCCGAAGCCACGAAAACTACAAATTCCGCCACCGGTGGCGCCTCTGTAGCAAAGTAGCCGTGAGCCACCACCGTTGGCGCTACGATCGCCACGCTTTCGTCGTCCGCCGCCGCTGGCGCTGCTTTCGCCGCCGCTTCGACGTCCGCCGCCGCTGGCGCCAACCGCGCCGCCGCTCCGTCTGCCGCTGCCGGCGCCTCCGCCGCCGCTAGTGGCACAACGGCCACAGCAATAAATAAAAAGACAACTAAGATTCCGCCGCTGGTGGTAGAAGCCCTGCCAAACTGGGCCCACCATTTTCGCGAGCTACGCGCCAAAATAGGACACGCGCCCAACGCGGCGTGCGTTGGGGAAGGGCGTACACATCTGTACACATCTGTACATTCAGATATTCAACTGTAATGTACTATTTAAACTACTGTTACTACTACTATATAAATATTATTACAATTAACTCATGTTCCAAAACTATGATAGTTACAGACAGGAGTCGCTAACTGTTAACGTATTTTAGACGTTTTACACATAATATACAAAAATTTGCAGATAAACCTTAAAAAGTGGAAACAATTTTACTTACTTATAATTCAGGTTAAAATGAAGTCTGAAATTAGATAAGAAAAAATAAAAAAAAACAAAATAATTTAAGTAACTAAAGAGGGTTCTGACTAGAATTCCAAATGGGAACCACATATCGCAATTTAGAGGAAAACGCTGCCAGCCTTTTAGGTATGGTCCCGATTGGACACGGTGTAGCTTCGACGCAATTTTTTTACTTTTATATTTTCTCAGTGCAAGTACATGTTTCACATAAACGATCCTTTTTTTTTACTTTTTTCACTAACTTGCTTAGTTAACATTCCTCAGAGAACTCTTCAAAAGATCCACAATTCACAACAAAGGAAATTCAAAATTTCATATAATTTAAAAATATAATTTGAAAATATATATGAAAATTTGAAAATATAATTTAAATTAATTTAATTAAAATGTTTCACGCTATATACAATAGTTGTAAGTCCAAATTCTTGTAGATATTATTTTTTAGTTTAATACAAAACCTGCAAAAACATGTAGAAAATTAAGCATTCCATAATAAATTGGATTTTCTAAGTATGCGATAATTTTACCAAGTGCTCTTTTAATGTGAATGTATTCTATTGAGACATGTTTTAAGAGTCCCCCCCTCTAACTTAGTAGAAAAAAACGGACAGAACGAACCCTTTGTCACTCGTCTATTTGTCTGTCAAGACCATTTATCTCCATTTATTTTGTTCGCGTAATCGTTCGTGTATCAAGCTGAAATTAATATAAAATATTCGGGCCACCTAGAACACTAACTCAATGATATCAAAAGAGACAAGCATATATGCACAAAATGCAGTAAAAAGCATTTTGTGTGAAACACGCAGCTTAATAAAAAAAAAAGGGTATTTCACTATGGAACTAAAGTTATTAAGTTTGTGAGGACCTACATATATATAATAAAAATAAATGTATAAATTCAAGAAGTGAAAATTTATAAATTTAGTCATATATAACATAAGAATACTAAATATATAAGTAAACTTGGGAACCCGAAAGTCAAATTTATTATTATATACAAAGGCCTTGTTGATTGATTTCGACCCTTCTTCATATACGAAATCGTCAATCTTAATTCTGATAAGAAGATTACGTACAAGACAAACTAACGTAAATGAAAGTGCCTAATAAATGAAGCGTAGTATGGTAAAATGCTTAATCCACGCTCCAGATATCTTATTTTCCATTTTCTTACAAACAAATCAAATCAGATATAAAAGTATTCTCATATTCTGAATCCGAATGATGGACAACTAAACATCCGTAAAAGTTTATATTTTAAATTCACATTTTCCGATACAATAATTTTAATAAGTATAAGAAATAATGAAGCTGCCGTAACTGGAGCTGCTCCAGCGAATGACTGTAACGGGACGGTTGTGGGCTCGATTCCCACTTGAGGAAATGAAATATTTAATATTAGGTCACGCTTGTGCCACTCCGCTATCACTGGCTAGAAATATTTGATATATTGTATACATTTTATGTTAATTATTATATTTAAAATACCAAACATTAAGTATATAATATTTACCATAATTAAAATTATTTATATATATTATATATATTTTCAATTTTTTTTATTCTATTTTCATCCATATTCCCACACGTCTATAGCAATCTAAGATATACTTGGACCATTTATACACCTGCACGTACAGCTTAAAAAAGCAGATAAAAGAAGATCCCTCACACAGAGGAAAGCTCACATGGAACGTGAATCTAACTAGATGTTTTATTCATGCACTCACCTAAAACATTTCTAGGATATTTTTCGAATAACTAACATAGAAATTGAATTCCAAAAGACGAGTGCGGCGTATTTCATTAGATGGAGCGTGGAGCGTCTACAAATAATTACAAGCGGTTCATTATATACATAAGAAAATGAAGGTGACGTTGAAGCCACCATATTTACGACATATTTTGCGGTCGTTATGTTATATATCATATTTTCAAGTAGTGCAATTTTTTTTAACACGTAGTGATTTATTTGTAATAAAAAATATTTATCAAAAAAATAAAGAAGAGAAGATCACTCACACAATCGTTACTAAATCTAAGAAACTGCAACTTGCTACGGATCTCAAATTTGGCATACGCGCTACTTATAGAATGTAGGTGGTCGCTAAGACGGGGACTTGCAATATTCGACTCCTAAGGGGGTGTTTTTGTGGTTTGTGTTGATAGTTTGTATGAAACTTTGTTAATACAAGTGCTAGGGGTCTGAAAGTTTGCATGGGCGTTATTTATAAGATGGTACTGGGTACGGTCTTAGGAGGAGTGTTATCACATATAAATGGTCTCTTGAACCGCCTGGTTAAAAAAGAAGATCGTTTATGCGAAAGGGACCTTCTTTTCACCTCAAAAAAAAAACGTTTCCGAGGGATAGTTGAATAGTAGACATAAGTTTGTTTTGGCACTGGCCGACGTGTTCTCGACATAGACCTGCACGTCCGGAATAGAGAATAAAAAATAAACATACTATGATCCGCTACCACTTTCTGTGTACTAATTGCACGTGCAAAATTTTCTGTTTTATCCGCACGCGCTGGTTTAGGTTCGTCAAAGCTCAATCTGTGTGTGTGAATTTCAAAACGTTCCACAGCTCAACTCTATGGGATACATTTTAACCATTCACTCAAAAACTACAAACACAATTATCACCAAACTACTTAGCTGAGAACGCCGTGTCGCCCACAACGTCCTTGTGAAATTTGAGAGCTGTAGGTTTAACGATCTAGGAGGAATAGCATTACAACGAAACACACTGTTGACTAATGGGAGAATTAAACACAAAAAAAAAACAATACTATATATATAATAGAATTCACACTTTACTAAACATTATACTTATTTGAACTATTAAAGGAATTGCAAATTCCTTTAATAGTTCAAATAAGTATATTATTTTCTAACATGTGGTAAACGTAATAAATTAAAAATTTTCACCATATTGCAAAGAAATGCTCTAAGAAAAAACACCTGCATATATTTATAAAAAAATACCGATATTAAACGGTGGAGGTCGTATTTTATTGTAAATAAAAAAATAACATTATTATAAATTCATAAATATGATACCTAAACTAAAAATATTTGAAGTTTTAAAATTGTTTATTTTGAACATTACAAGTCACTATAGGTGAGCAAACATAGCATATCAGAACACAAAGTAATTCAGTGTATTTAATAAATATTCGTGTAGTTCAAGGGGGCGAAGCTGCGCGATGACATGCTAGTATATTTTAAGCTTTTAGTTTCATTTTCAGCTTTCGTATATAACAGAGTAGGCAGAGGGAACCTATTGTTGAAACAGTCCGTACCACGTTTTCCGTCAATTTTTCTAGTCATTGTAGAATATATTCTATATATATATGTATACAATATATTCTACAATGTATTGTATATATGTATTGTAGAATCAGAACGAAGAAATAAAATCATTAATAAATAGGAATTCATTCCCCCGAATAGGAATTCAACCCATATACAAGGCCACTGTGCCACGATGGAATAATTTCATATAGTTACATATTATGTATAACGTTGTGAAAATTTACCGAAAGTTTGTTTCCTCCCATAACAGTTACCTGCACATCACGAAGGACTTTATAAATTACAAAGTTTGTATATTAAAACTTAGAATCTACTAAATACTCATATAATAGCTACCTCGGGCCTTATAATTTAGAAAGCTTAGAAAATTTTGGTGTTACAAAAAAAAAAAGTTACATTAACGTTTTAGTGGATGTTTGGCTGTCGGGTCGCAGCAGGAAGTAGGTCTAAGTGACACTGCGTCATTGGCTTATCTACCGATATTTTCTGAGTCATTGGTTAAACTTTCACACTTACCTTTTTGTGTAAAGATTTCTATTTTAAATTTTTGGGTGTACAACCCAAAAAAAAGATTAAAAGAATATATACAATAGGTGACCTTATAATAATATACGATTTAGAGTGGAAGGGGTACTAGTTGAAATAACACCAAGGGGAGGAAGGGTTTAAAAAATGGTAAAAACAACACCACGTGATTAATAGACGACACTCGATTAACAATGAAAGGCGCGATGTAAGAAAGAACGACTTGAAGCATACCTTGACCTTAAAAAGTAATCAGTTTAAGTGAACCATAAGCTTAATATTTAACTGTGATAGATTAAACCAATTTAATTCTAACGAATAAAATTCTGGACAGTGCACCTTTAAAACCTTCAAATGTTTGATTGATATGATGCTAGTCGTGGCGTTGTGTTCCGCCACTCAAACTAAATGTCTCCAGAATTCACCGGAAAATGGGGAACGGAGAGTTAGTGTGAACACTAAGTTCCTAGATTCCCTCTGTCTACCCTCTTAGCTGAATTGTATCATCTGAATTAAGACTTGCCTAGTATTTTTTCCCTCACCCTTAATCGATTACATCAAATTGGAGTGATTAATAATTAATTCAAAGAAAACAAGGCGCAAATGAATTCTCTGACATTAAAACATCTCTGCCTAGACTTATTTCTCTCTATTTGACCTATACCCTATAAAGGGCTTTTATTTTTATCAAATTTCCATCTAGTTGTAAAAACAGAAAGTCGAAAATCTACTTTATATTCTACGGCTGAGCTAATAAAATAATAAAATGTTCTTATTATCATACAAACTACTCCGGAATTTTATAGGAACGTAGATCAGTTATCCCTAGCCAAATGTCACTGAGAATGATTTATCATAAAGTTTTTCCTTTGCTGTGTTTCAAGACAATCTTTATAATAAAAGATAGATAAGTATAAAAATATTGTTCGTCTGGTCGACATAAAAACAATGAATTCTCCGTTATCATATTTGGTTTTGTTTCTTTTGCTCGTCTCAGTGACATACTCTCTATATATGTACTTAGAATTATATTTATATATATATATATATATATAAGTTAATAAATAAATATATGTATAATTTGACCTAGATATTCTATATTTACTGTAAATATATTCGTATATTGATCGTCTTTTTTGAAGTAAAATATAGTAAGCACGTGATTAGATTAAATGTACCATAGACGAGTTGTGCTCTGAACGAAACGATGTCGATCTTTTTCAATACCAATTCTTTTTAGCTTCACGTTATATCCCGCACATAGCAGGATAGGCCAAGTTCTCCACCTATGAACCTAGTGTTGAGACACTCCGCTCCCATAGACTCTTTCGATCCCCACATTCCGCCGAACTCTGAAGGCATTGCGTATTGCGACTAGTAGAACTAAACGCCGGGCTATGCAAATAGCAATTAAAAGTAATTAAAAAAAAGTAAGTGGAAGGCACAGTGTTTTAGCACTAAGTGTCGTCTGTAAATACACAACAGTTACAACCCTTACAGACACGCGCGTGCGCTACGACCGGCCTCGACCTTTTGGAAAAACGAAAAATATGAAAATGATTAGCATTGAGAGTAAGAAATCAACTTGTTCTTTGTACAAATGAGACTTCAAACGAGAGTAATTTTGCGGCATATACCTAATATAATTTAGTAGACGTTGATATTTTCTTTTTCTCCAGTAGGATAATGCTTTTTTAGCGTTTTCCTTTTCTGTGTATCCAAAGAGTGCCGCTTAATAAAAAATAGACAGAGACACAAATCGCGGTTGGCCTTTCCGTCTTGCTGTTGTGAGAGAAAAATCGTATATTTTCTAAGCTTTACTACAAAAATTTGGTACGTTATCTATTTAATTTATTTATCAATTGTTTGTTATATATATTTTGAATATATTTTTGAATACATTGATTGATTGTTAACACTAATTTCAATGTGTTTTTACTTAATTAATTAACTTAATTAAATAACTACGGAATCCTACGGAATTCTGTTATTATATATATAATATATTTAATTACGGAATCCTACGGAATTTCAGTTTGAAACCTCCAATGCGATCTTGTTGTAGGCCAATAATATCAAAGATACAATTTATGTTGAAAATCATTCTGTTATTATGATGTGCTTAGTTTTACGCTTCTTTTCTTATATATAGATATATTAATAGGGGCAAAAGTATTTTCATATTTTGAATGTATTATTAGCAATCAAACCTCTTTGGCTGTACTGAATATAACTGGCTGGTTTTAATACCATCAAAGACATCACATTCTGAAGATCCAACAAATAAAAAAAAGCTATTAGTTCCCGCCATTTTTTTTTGACAATGACGAAACGAATGTGATGAAGAAATTTGGTACATTTCAAAGTTCTGTAATAGAACTTTGAAATGGTAACCTTGAAATACCTTTTGAAATAACTTTGAATAACATTGAAATGGTTTGAACTTTGCAAAAATTCGCAAATTGCAAAAATTTTTTGTAAAAATGCGTCGATTAACGCCGCGAATAAAATTTATGCGGCTTGCTAAAGAACTGTATGTTGATCATAAAATAGTTTTACGTACGTATATTTAATATATTATAAAAGAAAGAAATTATTCTAGTCAAGCACTTCGACGCAATCGAATATTTTACAAATGCTATTACAGTACACGCGAGATTGTTGTCCCACCTTAGAAATATTGCAAACTTTTTATATTTTTGCGCATTTTAAATAGCGGTCACGATATTTTACGGATTGCAAGTAAATATTTGCCCCGACTTCTGTACTACCATTTAGTGTTAGCGTTATTTACTTTTTTTTTAGCCTCATGATATATACCGCAAGCAGGGTACGAAGAGGGAGCTTAGTGTTAAGATACTCCGCTCCCCCCCCCCCCCCCCTTCTGCTAAATTCTGGAGAATGTAATATAATTATTATGGATTCCGCTGTATGCGGGATATAGCGTGAAGCTGATATTAGAAAAAGTGGAAAAATGCCTTAAAAAATTTTCATTCGATATATAACGGCGAGTGGTGGTTTACTTCTCACGAAGCTCCTCGAGATATGTTATTGTATTATGTTTCTTTCATACGTTCGAAAGTCGTTTCGTAAAGTCCCTCCCATAAAGTTTGGTCAGCTAAGCCTACTTTATCGTAACAGACATTCGTTGTAGATAAGATTATAACAACAACACATTACTCAGCGTAACAGCCTAAAAGGTGCTTAAATAAGCTCCAAGCTCTGTTTCGCTTCTATATTTAAATACCTTAAGGTATGGCTCATTCATTGAGGTGCTTTGCAAGTAACTATTTTTTATTTAGTGCTAGTCTGTGGTGTGGGTGTTAAAAGACTGCCTATATTTTGCAATTTTTAGTTTTAAGTTAAACTACGAAAGATATATGTAAATTTTAACAGTTTCACGTACCACCCACCCATTTCCGTATTTTTTTCAATAAATGTATTTTTTTCTTTTAAATTGACGTATTTATTCTTTTAAACTACATATTACTTCAAAATATATGCAAGAATTATAAAAAACTAGGTTAAAAGCAAAAACTCTCGAAAAGTAATTTTTAGTTAATATTTTTTTTAGTAAACACAAAAACTTAAGAAATTACAATAATAATAATCAGTTGCTCCCTAGAGAGTATCTTGACATTCTACAAAAAAGCAAGTAAATTACTGAAATTTGTTGCATTTAAGTAGCATTTTACCAAAACTTTTATTTACAAAATATTATTAGAAGCTCTGGGTGTAATTTTTGTGAATTTTCTTACATCGAGATATGTGATGATAATTCTACTAGCGGAAATATCGAAGAGGCGTTTGCCAAACCTAACATACGGAGGATGTTTTCAATGTCATTTAAAAGTACCAATAGTTTAAAATAATATATATTTCCATAATAAAAGTAAATCAATACGCAGTGCCTCCAGAATCTGGCGTAAAGTGGGAAACGGAGTGTCTTAGCACTAGGTTCCCTCTGCCTACCCTGCTACGTGCGGGATACAGCGTGAAATTATATTTTTTGTAATTAGTTACGTAATACTCCAATATCTATATTTGTATACAATTTATTGCAAAATAAATATCATCTACATTTTACTACGTACATTTACACTAAGACAGGCAGAGCATATGATATTGTGTACATACATATTTTTAGAACACTAGCAGAAGCGACGATGCCTCACGCAAAAGAAGCTACCAAGGTCGTTATGTTCTCAAAAAAAAAAATGACAATATAACGATGTGAGAACAGACTCCCCCTTTTCATAGTGGATCGTCCCCGTCATTGCAGCGCATTACGTAAAACCGTTTTATTTACCACCGTAGCTTAAAGTAGCGCTTCTTTACTTGTTGTATGTAATACTGTCACTTCCAACACCGAGATCTTGCACACTCGAAATTTGGTAAACAAACACTGTTTGCATTTTCTATATTAATATTATTAAAATAATCATTAAAGTAATTAGATACAACGAGCCCAGTCGTGGCACGCGCCCAGGGACACGGGCGTGTGACTGTGAACGTGACAGGTTGTTAGTTCGATTCCCACTCAAGAAAATTAAACATTAATATTTTTAGTTATTCGCTTAAGTTCCGCCACTCAACACGCAATGACTCCAGAATTCGGCGGAAAGCGGGGACCGGAGTATTAAAACAATAGGTTCCCTTTCTGGCTAAAAAAAGTCATAAAATTATTATTTTATACTATTAGCATTTTATATTAATTAGTTAAAATTCGATCTATATTTCTAAATATTTTTCTCTGACATTAAATTATATAATTTTAACGTATCATATCTCTTATTAATTAAATAACGATATTCTATTTACGAATAACTCACTTAAATTAATTATTTTACTATTTTACAATTTATATTTTTTAAATTTTTGCACAACCCACCTGAGTATCAAATTATGATTTGTTAAATACAATGAATACATAATGAAAAAAAAAAGTATTTTTTTTAATTCCATTTATTGTAAAAATTATATAAAATTTATTTTATAATATTTTATTATATAAAATTTTAAGCACATATTGTGAGTATCGGTAAGTAATAAATAGTTTAATACCGATTTCGGGGCTTATAAAAAACTACTTAATTCCGCTGATGGATTATGCAGCAAAACTTTAAATATTTCAGAAACGTTCCACGTTCACATGACGTTATGTTATATTAAAAGTTCCGATTCATTTATAGTTTATTAAAAGATTATCTTAAGTTATGTTAATTTGTTTAATTTGAAAATCAAATTATGATAAGGATGCAGGTTGACTGTAACTGTCAAACAAAAGTTAAATTAAAGTTTAACTTATAATATCCATACCAATGGAGATAAATTTAAGATTGTCAGCTTTATTAAGCTTATATGGTATTTGCCGTAGACTTACAATTACAAAATTGGGCACCAAGTGAGAATTTCCAATACTATATTAATAAAAGGAAGATCCGTAAAATAGCAATTGATATACTATTTATTGGTAAAAAGTTACATAAATTTCCGTTAATTATAGTTAATTTTATACAAAATGTGTGCAAATTAACTTCGCCTACTTTTATAAATTATACTTTCAGCTGACCTACAATTCTGAAATCGGTACGGAAACCTCAATGGGAGAGTCTGACTCGCGCTTGACCTTAACCTCGAAGATTATCGACAGAAAAAAACCTATATGTACAGCACTTAGTTGTCCATTTCCGCATATGGTTGGTGACGGAAACCAACGGCGCACCTCTAGTTTTAACCCAAAACCATACATACGGGTGAACACCGTCATCAAAGCTACCAAACTTACTTCGCTATATCACTTTCAATAATTAATTAAAATTTATTATACGAATGATATTACGCGATCGTAGCACGTTTTAACCATATTTGTACAACAGAAAAATTTTTGAACATAGACATTGGTTCTGACTTCGATTCCCGAGTCGAAGTAAGTATTATATTTAAAACAATGACAGATTTTTATATTTTATATGATATGATATAAAAACGTCTATTAATTATAACTTATTATTTACCACGTAGTAAATATTTCGCCTTAAAAACTAATGGCCGAAGATTATTATATTATAATAATAAGGCACCAAATCTTAGTATTGACATAGGAATTGAAATAATAAGTGACGCTTATAAATTTGTAGAAATCAGTTTTTATTGCATTATGAAAATGTTCTTTTATCTTTACTCAATGATTCTGAAAATGGCCACAACGAAGTCCTTATTCTCTTTTCTTTTATAGTTCCATCCTTTAACAGAATTAAACGAAACCTTTATAAGATCACTTTGTCGTCCGTGGAGTCTGTCTGTATATATACGTCTGTCAAGACAACTTCTCAATTTTACCTTGGTTCCCGCATATAGCTGGGTAGGAAGAGGGAACTTAGTGCTATGACACTTCGTCCGCCACTTTTTCGAGGCATTATATGTTCAGTGGCGGCACCCTACGCAGGGCTTTTACATTGGTGCCGGTGGTGGAGTAGGGATCGAACCCGCATCCGTTGCCTTACACATTGTTGTTACTTTGCGCCACGACTTTGGTTGGTATTCTAATAAAATTAGTCAGTGAGTTTTAAGATTGTATGACAATTATTTGTAAATATTTATTATAAAATATATAATTGAACAATGAAGGCTCACATTTTTTAAAGGTTGGTAAATAGTGACGTGCTTTCAGAAATATTATTTTAATACTTTTCAAAATATTCAGCATATTCTCACTTCTTATTTCGATAGGTTTTTGTTATATTTACTATATTTTATATCATATTAATATAATTGAAATCTATTTGCCTTTTTTCATTGGAAAGTTTCTTAGATATATTTAATAATCAACTAGATCCATTAGTCTTAGGCACAACACAAAGAAGTACTGCAACTTCCTAAGCCATTAATTTAATTGTGTCGCCCTCACTGTGTATAAATTTTCGCTGGTAGTTCTGTAGTGACACAGCACTTCTTTTTATTTTACTTTATTTATAGTCAGAATTCTCTTGTATATAATATATATTAAACGAAAAACAAGATGAAAACAAAATTTAATTAAATATATTAAACAAAAAAATTTAAAAAAAACTACATAAGAAATGAACTACTTTACTGAAATAGACGAGAAATATAGTAGAAATACAGAACAAAAGAAGAATATTGCCATTTATGCAAAACATTTTATGATTTTCAAATATATAATAACTATATTATATAGATGGAGACCATGGCGGCGCAGGGCCCTAAAGGTGCGTCTGTAACGCGACGGTTGAGGATTCGATCCCCACTCGGGGGAAGGAATTATTATTTATTAATATTTTCATTTCTTCGCTCTGGTACTAAGGCAAAAGCGCAGCATTGAGTTATGCCACTCAACACGAAATTGGGGAAAGGATTGTCTCAACACTACCCTCTCACTAACCCGCTGTGTGCGGGATATAGCGTGAAATGATTATATTTTTATACATAGATATTTTGTATTGTAATATCAATTGAGGACGGAAGTAAGATATTACTTGTTCCTCATAAATTTATAACTGGATCGGAAATTAAACGAACGTATGACAACACCGAGCTTATTTTATTGTTCGCTTTCTATATATAACTTATATATCACTAATATTAAGACAGCTTTTACTTATCTATAGCTACGTGGTGCTATGGTATCTTCACATATGATTTAAGGTCATGAGGGATGAAGAAAAATAATATCATTTTATATTAGAATATAACAATGCGACTTCTCCCGCTTTTTCTGTTATATTGTAAAAAGTGTTCTCTTAAGTTGTACAATAGGGTATTATTTTCAGGTATAAGCTATAATATATTACTATAAAGTTTCATCTTAATCTGTTCAGTAGTTTTCACGTGAAAATGGAGTAAACTTGCACATTTATAATAATAGTAACATTAGTGGACTAGGATGTATGGTATAGTTTTTCATATTTTCTAAAATTACTTTATCGCATATGTTTTTTTTTATGCGGGACCAAGTGTCTTAACACTAGGTTCCCTCTGCTTACCCTGCTTTGTGCAGGATACAGCGTGAAGCTGAAATATATATACTTTATAGCAGTAACCCAATTCAACAGGATAACTATGGGCCAATATTCTGTGCCCATTGTTTAGGCAGCTTTAATTATAACTTAATTTATTTCTTATCGTACATTTTCTAGGTCTAGTATGTAGAAATTTATATTATATAACCTTTTTGGATTCTTAAAGAGCGCTCTAGTATTTATTTTATACTTCTTTAAAAATTCATGTAGAATACATTTCGAGAAATATTATGAATAAAATAAAGCTACTCCTTTTGTTGTCTTTCTTAGCCACCGTTTATTTTATAAGACTGGGTAAACGAGATTAATTTCTATTGTAGATATTCCATGAGCACCTGGAAGTAGAACCGAAAATGAAAGTATAAAATGTAATGTAAGTAAGTCACGTCGATACATATAGAATACATTTAAGAAACAGTAATTGATTTTTATATTTAATTTGCTGAAAATTCAAAAGACGTCTCTCCCCAGCCAAAAAGATAGCCGCCTCGATTTTTTTAAGAATTGAGCGTCTAAAGCCATCCATACTTTAATACGCTAAGAACCTTGTGAAAAACTTTGGTGTCTTCCGTTGTGACTATTTTGTTACTAACTAATACTTGAAACATTATAACGTATTAGTGGATATTTGCCGATAAAAAATGTTTATAAAGAATTTATTTCATACCATTTCTGGCTGGTAGAGTGGAGCGTAAAAGTTACACGCTGGGAAAGGATCTCTTTACGTTTGGATTTGTGTATAAAAGATACGGTTTTATTTTTTTTTTACGCAGCTGCGCTTGTATATATATTATATATATAATTAGGTAACAAACAGCTGTTTTATCACTTACACGTAAATCAATACTTATCATACATTATCTAAACAAAAATAATATTTTCATACAAACTCGCCCCCGAAATATTTCGAATACTATTAGTTGACCTTAACAACGAAGCTTGTGAATCGTGCTCGCACCTCAAACAGAACTACTACTAAAAGTAAATTCTGAAAATTTAATATCGTTAAAACATACCCAGGTACTCGAGACGTTAAGCAAATTTCAGCGTCCTCATACATAGATACTTAAGGATGCACGTGAGGTTCACTTAAGCGAAATTAATTTATTTAAGATGTGTGAGATAACTTTATTTAATAAACTAACTTAAATATAACAAGAGGCCAGCTCTCCAACCTGGCGTCGCGCGCAGCTCGGCGTTTATTTTCGCTTCCTAACACGCATGCCCTCCAGAATTGAGTGGGGGAACGGAGTGACTTAACAGTAGGTTCCCTCTACCTATTCTGCTATATATAACAAAGCAGCTGGTCAGTTGCCGCCCAAAATTTAATTTTTGTAAGCTATGAAACGCAAAAAGCCCATTTCTGCGTTTCCCGTAGGAATTTAACGAAATATTCCTCAACAGGCTTTAGTCTGTAGTCCACTTTAGTCTTTGGTCGCTTTAGTCCACTTCACTCCCCAAGGAACCCGCATGCTAACTTCCAACGACCTACGTCGCGTAATATTGGCGTTGTCTTGTCTGTCTATACCTAAGTAATGAAAAGTTTTAAATATATTTATAGAACCAGATAGTGGGAAGTTGAAATATAAGAATTATATTTGTAGGACGTTAACAATTACTTTCTATGTAGGTATATCTAATAATTTTTCTCTAATATTTAAATTTTCCTTCTCTCTTCACTCTTTAAATTGACAGTCCACTTCGAATTCTATGATTTGTATATTTAGATAATATATACATAAAAATATTTTTAATAATTAAAGAAAACACGTGTACCTATATTAGTATATTGCAGAAATATTATATCAATTTCATTAAAGTAGCGATCCAGTAGGGGAACGCAGCGGGTGTTCCCGCCAAAATCCTATACGTACATTACTTTGTTCAAATTAATTTATTTCAACAAATAATTTTAATGTATAAATGCAGTAAGGGATCGGAATATTTGCCTATATTGTGTTAATGATTTGTAAATATTTACATATTTGTATAAAATCGTTAGACATTTTCCAATTTCGCCTCGTGTGTTTAATTAGTTATATTTTACATTGTCTTATTTTTTATAGAATCAAATAGAAACTACCGATTCTGTTCTTGTGATTAGTATCGAGAAAAAAGTATCGATACTTCAAAGTATCGAGTATGTCTCTTTTAGGGCTTAATGTATATAATTAATAGTTAAACAACACGAAACATTTAATTGATTTCTTTTTTCAATTTCATTTTTCACAACGTTCAAAACGGTCGCAAGGGCCAGACGTCTATTTATATCTCAAACGAAAAGAGCGGCCATATTGACACTTTGACAGTTGACATTTTGTAGTACGACAGTCTCCTATATATTATATTTACATAATAATATGTTTTCTAAATAACCTTAATGACATGCTTTTGCGTTTTTGCACTGCGAAATGATAATTTTTTTTTATTATTACTTAACACAAAATAAAAATATATAATTAATTCAATTTTCTTTTAAGAAACAACACCGTTCTATAAGATAACGTTATTTACAACACAGAAGTACAACTAAAGTACAAGTAAAAGAGAATGCTTTGCGAATGTATTCACACTTAAGTCTAATAGTGATAGAGGGATTTCTTACTCGTTTCAGATCTTAAAGAAATAGAATCGGTGATCGGAATATATAGACGTGCGATCGTATCATTATAATTTAGTGTTCCACACAATACTGTGATGGAGTACGCGAGTACATTTTATCCCGGAGGGTAGTCCAAGTGGCCGCACGTAAAGGTAATAAATAAGCTGTAAACTCGCGCATACTACTGTCCTACATTCTAAATATTATACGTTATTTGTATTATACATCATTTTTGTATGCAACGAAAGTGCGAAGCTAGTCGCAGCACGTGGGGCACATGTCTGTAAACACGATCGTGGATTCGATTTCCACTCGAAGAAATGCAATATGGCTCAGATGTCGAGGTGAAGCGCGGTGTTTTTTTTTTCACATTCAACACAAAAACCTCCAGAGTTCGATTTGTCGTAACACACTGACTACCATACTTTGAGCGCGATACAGCGTAAAGCGAGAAAAGAAAAAATAAAATTAAAAAATGCGTATATTACCACAGGCAGGCAGGCGTATAATACGCCAAGATAAAATACAACACACAAAATATAATATTTTCATGCATTTCCAACTTTGTCCAGAAAAATCGCCCACCTACAATGATTTAATATAACGGAATGTCGATTTATTTTTCTTTACAAATGGTTTGTTTACGCCAAAAACGCTGAACACACGTCTACATTCATCATCTCAAAACAACAATATTTTATACCAGCCCAAGGGGATTTAAATGCTAGGACAATACTGATCTACGGTAACTACTAACTTATGACAATGAACTTTAATATAATTAATTAATAACATTACATACGCTTAAACGATTTCGTTTTTCAAAAAGAAAGTGACTCTATTCATTCATTAACTATATATTTTTTGCTTGTTCGTCAACTTCTCACTATATACTATACATAGAAACAAAAATAATTATTAAATTTGATTAGTTAAAATAATTATTTTATAAACATCCATATTTGACTAGTAAACGGATATATGAGAATTAATGATTTGGTGTATTATTCAATTTACTTTACTATAAAATATTATTTTCAACAGTTTTGTCAGTTGGTTTTTTGTTTTATTTTATTATATTTCAAAAAGGATTTACTCGAAAAAAATATATAATAAAATAATAAATTACTATAAACATTAAAGTTTCGAATGAATCTGATATTCATTTTATATTTTCATCTTCTGAACGATACCGACTGATAAATTGAGTGACAGCTACGGACGTTTGTTTTCCGTTTGCCTGATGGAACGACATTTGGCATCAAACGAAATAAATATAACAGGGATTACGCTTAAAATAATATACAATGCAGTAATAATATATAATATACAATGCATTTGAAGCAGGTGAAATACAATTACAAGCAAGTCTATATTAAATTCTCTCTCTCTCTCTCTCTTTACCTAACCTGCTGTTCATGATAAAACGTGAGGTTAATATAAAATAATATATCAAATAACATGATATATAAAATTTATTCCGAATAATTATTAAGTTCATGAATTCTATTATTGGTAGACAATATGAGAAATGTCGCATCTCTCGATTTAAGCTAAAGAAAATACAGGCGATGCCGCAATGTATAATTCAATCAATCTGAATTTTTTAAAGCCTTAACAAAATAATAATATAAGTTATGTTACAGGTTCGCTTAAGAAAAGAAGTGAATAATATTTAAAACGCTACTGGAGTCTCATTCGTCGAGCGGCGGCGAGCCAACCAGCAAAAATGGGCAAGAAAAACTCAAAACTAAAGCAAGACACTATTGACAGACTCACAAATGCCACGTACTGTAAGTATTTTAATATATATATTTTAAAAATTATTATTTTACTATAGCTAATTTAATTATTACGCTGCAAAAAAATCTATTTTTCTAAGACATTTTTTTTGTCTTGTTTTCACACCTTTCTCACAGTCTATTCGCACTGTCTTTTTAAAAATTTTAGCTAACATCTTACATAAATTTATAAGGAAGAAAAATACAAAATACAAGGGTGTAACGCAAGTAGGGAATTAAACGATTTTTTTAATTAAAAAGCTAATAAGAACAATTAAAATAAGGTTTTTTTTCCTTTTCTTTAATAATTTTAATTACAAAAGATATTCTTAAGTTCAACATAACGCCAAGAAGCCAAGTTAAGAAATAAGCTCACAAAGATTTGAGAGACGTGGGCGGTAAGCTCGACATACTATTGTTATTAGTGCTAATTATGATATAATGTGACTACTGGTTTATTCTACAATTGTATGGATTTACTTTTTTTAGCATCACAGCCGGGTAGGCTAGGATGGCCGGGTAGGATGGAACGTAGAGTTAAGACACTCCGTTATCTATTTTCCGCCAAATTCTGCATTGTGTGTTGAGGTGGAGCTCAACGCCGCGCTTCGCCTCGACACAAGAGCGAAGAAAATTCCAATATTTAATATTTTATTTCCCCGAGAAGGGATCGAACACACCATATGTCGCATTTACAGTGTCCACCACTGAGCTCTATATTTTTTTTCATTTATTAGAAATATCATTAATTTTTATTGCCCAATTCGTTACCATGAATAAACTGTGTAATAACATAAATAAAACTTTAGTCAGGCCAGCAACTGTGAACGCGATAGATTTAGAGCTCGATTCCTACTCGAGAAAATGAAATATTCAATATTTTCTTTGTCTAGCTCTGGAAAGTGCAGAAAGGGAGAGTCTTAAGCGGGACGGAGAGCCATAACACTAGGTCCTCAGATTCCCATCGCCTACTCGCGCATTAACGATTTAAATAGATTGATAGATGGATACCAACTACAAAATCTATATACATTACACTCATTTTCTATTATTTGACTGACAAAAGACCCATGTACGACACTGCTGGACTTAGAAATTTGACATATAGTTTAGGGAGTGTAAATGAGCACTAATAGAAAAATACACGGAATTTCGATGATAACACGAAAATACCGGATTTATCATATTGCCTCGTATAAAATAAAACGACATCACAGGCATCCACTAAAGTATATTTATCTAACAATCAAGAGAGGCACAATACACTCACTATGGAAATTACGCAAACTTAGCGTTCTTTTGATCTGAATGAGGACTCTGTTTATTGTGCATCTGAACCAACTGAAGCCTAAAGGGCTTAGTGGCAAGTGGTCAGTTGTAATATAGGTGACAATCGATTCATCAAAACGCCGCCTCTTTGTGATATAATGAGATATAAATTAGTATTCGAAATTATTGTGAAAGTATAGGTCCTTTTGTCGTATTTCCGGTTATCTTGCACATTAGATAGGCGTGACCCTGTCTCCCCTACTATAGGGCTTTAGGGTATTTTTTTCTAATAAATTTTGTGTTTAAAACGTCAAAAGTTACATTAGTTATGTAATTTTTATAGAACAAAAAACATATTAAACAGAGTTGACAAACGTAATCAACCTTAATAAAATCAAGATGTTAGTTAATGTCTATGTGATAGTTTTGAAATAAAATGCTTCAAAACAAAAAACAAAAGAGGTTTTTTTTTGAGATTTTGAGGACTTTATTTTATGCAAAAATCGGGAATATCGTCCTCATCCCATATAAACTGACCCTTATTACAACGGCGACCAAAAGGTTTATAATTTATATCTAATGTATTCGTCAGTCGAATCGTCAGCATAGGCGGGAGAAACTTATGAAGGGAACCAATTTTTCTCTGAATTCTGGAGTCATTGCGTGTTGAATAGTGTAGTATAGAGGTATAGCAATTAAATTAATGTAACAGCGACAACACGGTGATTCATGAAATTCCTGTGCGTGCTGGCAGGCAATACAATCAGCGCCACGCCTCTTGCTCACTTACTTTACCTGTTCGCATTACGATTGTAATTCGTTTCATTTCACGCTGTATCCCGCATGTAGCAGGGTAGGAAGAAGGAGTTTCCCGCTCCCCACTTTCTGCCGGATTCTTGAGGCATTGCGTGTTGAGTGGTTACTCAACACCACACTTTGTCTCGACACCTTTGCGAATAAAAGTGATGCCATAAAAATTCAACGGAAAATGTAAAGCAATTTTTTAACTTAACAACACGTCGTTAGTTATACTTATAAGTTCCATAGAGAAATTTAAAAATCCAAATAGTGCAGGCGGTTTGCGAGTGTACGCTCGGTTTGGAAGTCATATTTTTAAGCTGAACGTCAGCGTTTTGCATGTTTAAATTTAGTTTATTTGTGTGAAATGTTTCAAAATGTGACCAAGTTTGCCTTTTACTTATACTTATGTATATATACATAGCTACTCTACTATTCAATTAAATCTCTTTTTTTCTTCTTCAAAACATTGAACACTTTTTCATTCGCTTTTGCCACTTTACTTGTCGAAAATGAAAATATTACATATTTAATTTCCTCAATAGGGAATCGAACCCACAAAAAATCGCCTTTACAATTAATTACACGCTTGTGCCCCTGCGTTGTCTGGCCCGAATATTTTCTTGAATAAATTTCGAACCTACATCCCTAATATTAATTTAGACAGCGCTTCCACATACTAAAAAGCAAAATAACAAAATTAGGCTCCATATCGGAATAATCAACATTTATACAATATGATACTTCACCCAATACCATTAGACGGTAATCACTGGTTGACTCGATGAAACGAATTTCCTAATTAAAATTTACTACTCAATAAATATCGTTAAGTTAGCAACGGAATAATCCGTATTTCGTTGTAATTGAGGAGCTTTAGGGGGTGAGGAACTTAGCTTTATGACTAGGTTAAGTGGGGAAGTTTCCCTGTCGGCGCCGGTTTGGCTGCGCTACGGGTTGGCCTTCGAAAACTCGGTCTCATTCTGTAACAATGTCAACTCGCTAAATACCACTCGAAGTACGTCGCCAGAAGTTTTGTTTGAACAAATATATACTTTTACCTTGTATGTATGTATGTATGTATGTGTCCTCTGTTTTTAGATATAACAATTTTTATGTTAAGAATATACGGATGTATTAATATATATATTTTTAAAATTATAATAGTAAATTTTTTTAGGTATAATTTTTATTTATTTATTTATAATGTGTATGTGCCATATTGATCGATGACTTATTGCCTGGTGATCTTATGAGCAGTGCCATGATCCCTTTCGTGTCAGAATCGATAGTTTTACCCGGTGGGAAAAGCTCATAGTGGACGATTCCTTTCCAATCCCATACACATTGTTCCGCTTCAGGCCAGTCTTGGCCACAGTCTGTGGGGGCTCGGATGCTTATCTCTCTCTCTTTTCTCTTTCGCACATTCTTATCATAAGTCACCTATTTTTCATCACCCGTAATCAACTGTTTAAGAAATGGTTCGGAATTGTTACCTTTCAACCAAGAATCGCAAATGGCAACACGTAGCATTAGGTTATCCAAATGTCAAGTTGTTTCTTGTACCCAAACTTTTGTAAATTACGTAAAATTATTTTATGATCAACATCCGAGACCTCTCAGATCGTTAGTTCAATTCTAACTAGAGGAATAAAAAAATTTTACCATTTCTATTTCATCGCGCTGGTGTCGAAGCTAAACGTGGCGTAGAGTTCCACCTACTGGTGAATAACTCACGAGGATCCCTCTGCCGACCCTGCTTCATGCGGGGTACGAGTTTAAGCTTAACAAAAAATTTAATATATAATTATTAAAATAATAAAATAACAATAGTCACTATTTGTGATAAACACGTTGTTTTTCACCAGAATTTATTTTAGCTTGCACAACCAGTGACATAAATACACAGGACTTGACGAGAATGTTCCCACACACAACTGTTTAATTAACATTTGAATTTAAATTTATATAGTGAAAACATCGTAATATACAAAACGTGGAAAGTTTTTAAGTCAAAATACATATGATTGAAAACACTAAAATGTACTCTCAACTCTCAAATTTAATCCTCCTCGAAGTCAAAAGAAAATTATTTTATTTATATTTTCCACTTTAATTATTTTGGATTGTACATATATTCTTATATAACTTTTAAACTTATAGTATACATATAAAAGTGATAATAACAAAGAGCTATTATATCATTTGATAACTGCTACTTGATTTACAGTAATTTACATTAATACCACACTATGTTTCCGAAGTTTATTTTTTTAACTTCACAAGGGAACCTGGAAACCTAGTGTCAAGACACTTCCCATTTTCTATATGACAGTGTAATTCTGGAGGCGTTGGGTGTTGAGCAGCAGAACTAAACGCCGCAAATTGCTTATCTATTTTAATTTTACTGAAATCACGTAGATACTAATGTTTGGCGTATGACTGCGAAAACAATACTCATGGGTTCAATATTATCTCTTCTTGTGGGGAATCGAGGAGGTATTTTTTTTATTACCCCACGCAGAAGCAATGTCTTGAAAGTTTGGTGGAAAAATGATAATTACCACAAAGCCTTATAAAAACGTATACTCGTGCTTATAGTCATTAATAACATACATGTAAAGTAAACATCGAGATAAATTATAGTTATTAGAACTCTTGTGGCATTTTCAATTTACAATTTGAATTTTCAATTTACAATTTGAAATTTTAATTATGTGAGCTATCAAAATGTAGGTCAACATCCCAATCGTTTTGCAAAATACACATTAGCAAGAGGAAATAAATAAAACGTGCAACGAGGCGAACTCCTCCAGTTTTGGCATGGCTCACTTTTCACTTCTGCCAAATTTTATAGAAGTAGAAGCATTTTTAAATTTTATAAATATTTTACGTTTATAATGTTTAAAAATTATATATGAAAAATTACATTCTTATATTTTCAAAATCAAAACGCTTTATGTTTTTTTTTTCAACTAAAGTTTAGGAAGTCGTGGCACAGTGGCAAAAGTGCGTGATTGTAAGTACGAGGGTTTTGGATTCATTTCCCACTCGGTGAAATGAATTATTATTTTTTAACATTTTCATTTTCTCGCTCTGAAGACAAAGTGCGGTAATGAGTTCTACCACCCAACCCGGAGTGCCTCCAAAAAATCGGAGGAAAGTGGGAAACGGAGCTTATTAACACTAGGTTCGCCCTGCTTACCCTGCTATATGCAGGATACAGCATGAAACTTTAAAAACACAAAGTTAAGTCAGATATTTTGAAGAATTATGATTAAGGTACATTTAAAGACTTTTATTCTTATTTCATTAATAATCGTCAATATAATAATAATATATATTTCATTATTAATGTGCTTAGTATTTTTTTAAAACTCTTTCTTCTTATTATGTGGTTTTGGCCTCTTTTGTTACCTCTGACCTATTTTGCAATCTCATCTTAACCGTTACTGTTTGTTTTCAAGGCGAAAGAAAGTATTAAGGTAAATTGTGTACTGCGATACAGTTAATATGAATATATCTCAAATAGCCCTGTATATTGTTATTTACTGTAAGTTCAAAACAATTTAAAAAGTAAAATTATTTTTTGGTACTTTTGGTACGGAACCCTAAAAAATATTTAGAAACAAACTTCATCATCCATATCTTACAGTAAACACTCAAACATTTTAAATATAAAAGCTCAACCCAAAAACAATGGCTCTCACATAACAACACATTAAATAATAATTTGAGAAAATATTTAAAAAGTTGAAAGTTACATAGAAGTGGTAAGTGGCGGGTCTGGTCGTCGCTACTGCAGTCGTAGCTGCTGAAACTTTAAATTTCTTTAATATCGTAAAACTTTACCGCTCCGTATTGCATACGAGAGCAGACTTTACACATTGTTTAAAACTTTTGGCGACGTACGTTGCACTTGATACGGAGAACATATGTGTACAATTACGTACATAGTTACGTGTGCGTTTCTAAAACTATATTCTTAAATATATATATATATATATATATATATATATTAGTATTATAAAATCAATTGATATTTTAAATGTTAACTGCAACACTTTAAAGTAGTCTGTCGCGGGCGGACTTAAGTGGCATTCGTCTGTCAGTCGACCCGTGACTACGGACTACTGGAAAGTTTTTGAAAAGTCGAATTTCAAGATATACTAAATATACATGATTAATCGGGCTTAATAGTTTCATTTAGATTTTGATTTTATATATTTTCTATTTTCACTCAATTCCTTAAGCTCTCAGACTTTCCAAAAGTCAAAGGCCCTTAAAAACTCTTCCGTCAGTCACTAGGTGAGTCCTTTTTATGGAAAGGATAACTGGAGTGACCCATTGACACAATTAAAATGAGAATATTATATTTTTAAAGCTAAAATTTGTACACTGGTTCTCGTCATACCTCTTTCGCCACGTAAACTAACTTCGTTTTATAATAATAATTTCTAATTAATATTGGAATCCACAACAATTACTTATGTTACTTATATTACAGTAAGAACGTGTCTAATACCTTACGTCACGTGAAGCTTACTACATCCATTATCGTAGAAACAATCTATCAAATATGTTGTATCCAATTTATGGTAATTAACTTACTTTTTCCTTGTACAGAACCAGCAAAATAAACATAAGGGATTAACGGAATCTCTTTTAGAAATCGTAGGGGAAAATGGGAAACGGAGTGTCTTAACACTGCATTCCCTCTGTCTATGTTATGTCTATGCTGCTATGTGCGGGATACAGCATGGTGGTACAACAATTGAAAAAATGTTAATAAAATGCATATATGTCGTATAAATCTCCACCTATAACATTGTATTCTAATATGAGAGTTATATTAAAACAAGAAGTTTAAATTATTTCAGTAAGTAATCAAATCATTCTGTACATTTAAATGTTTGAATATGTATAAAGTACTCTACCAAGAGACAACATATGTTGTCTCTAGGTTGACATTGGTTGTTTCAGCTTCGCTGTATGTATGTTGTATGTACCTAGTGTTAAGACACTCGTTCCCCACTTTCAACTCGAATTTTTAGACATTGCGTATTGAGAGGCTGTCAATGTCTTACTTTTCCTCGTGTCTAAAAAGTACTGGTAAATAGCACTGACAACTCTATTCTCAATTTCATTATACAAATAATAAATGCCGCTTACGAGAGCGCGCATCACTGTTAATTGTATAATTTTTTCGATTAGATTTTCACTTAGTTCAATTACGCTATTAACATTTCCACAGAGTTCAACCAAGTAAACTATAAGATGACAAATCAGCACACCATTAGATTGTACTTAAAAGGTAGTCCTTTTTAACTATAGAGACTAGTTTGATTTGCATCCGTAGACGTGAATTCTAATAAACCTAAGTCTACATTTCAAATTATATAAAAATGGTGATTTAAACGGACTTGGGCGGCTTCGCTCGCTAGAACTATACGAATATTTTTTAAATTATTTCAATTTGGGGGGCGAATTCTAAAAAACAGTAACACATATTTTCAATTAAATATTTTTATGAGTCTGAATGTCGAATTTCATAAAAATCGGCGCCAATTTAAAGATTTTTTCATACAATGTTTCAAGCCATATTTCATCAATTTAAGGTTAAAATTTTTCGAAATCTCTTAATAAATTTCCAGATTACGAAAATAAACATCTGTCCAAGTGTCACGTTAATACCATCAGCGGTTACGGCTGTGCGTGTTCTTACCTCAGTCAGTGGGAACATCTCCTTTTATATATATAGATTATGTGGGTATTATAATTTTACTTTTTGTAAATTACCGTAACATTGACAATTCTCTTACATTTGTTACTAGAGCGAACAAATACAAATATATAATAAATTATTCTTCCCCGATTGGGGTTTGAACTCACAATCACAACAGTTCATTATTTACGATTATTTTTAATGTCACAATGAACTGAAATAACGTGAATGTAGTTTCCTCTAATTTTGCAATCGTAGCAAAATAAAGAAAATAATCAACTCTCCAATGAACTCTCTCCAATGAGGACATATTCCTATTTCGTTTACATTTAATCTCTTACATCTTAATATATTATGTAAATCTTCTATTAAAATAATTTTATTTACAACGTTTGAATCGCACAAAAAGAATAAGCTACATAATTCACAACCGAGAAGATATCCTTGCAAGATAACCTGTACGTAGGCATATCCAATAACTTCCATTGGAAATACGAAAGGAGGGGAAAATAAATAATGTAGACCATAAAGTTGTCCGCTACGGGCGTCCCTCACAAGCCCCGATACAAACTGCAAGGATTAAATATTTTTACGATGTTCCTTCCTGCGTCCCCTAAAGCTTGGGCCCAATCTACTACACAAAACATAAAATTTTCTTATTTTGGGAATTTTCTTATATTACGAATAAACCTCCTTTATTTTAATAATCTTAATGAGATTTAGGGACATATTTTGACACATGCCTTTGTTTCTGTTTATTCCACTCTGTATATTACTAAATTTTTAAAAACGTTGAAGCCAGTCGCAGTGGCACAAGCGTGTGTCTGTAAACGCGACAGGTTGTGGGTTTCGATCCCACTCGAGGAAATGAAGTATTTATTATTTTCACTAGCTGAGCCCGCATGCTTTGCTCGCGGGAGGTTTAATGCAGTCACCTGTTGGCTTAAGGGGAAAAAACACGTCCTGTCGGACAAAAATGTAACATAAAAGAAAATGCGTTTTTGGATTCCGGATCTATCTAGCGTATAACCATCCTGCGAAGCCAGAGAATAACTCGAAATTCCCCGCCAATCGACTCGGCCGTTTCGGAGTCTATAGCGAACAGACAAACAAACACATGAACAGACATTTGATTTTGTATATACAGATTTCTTCGCTCTGGTATCGAGCTAAAGCGCAACGTTGAGTTCAGCCACTCAATACGCAATGCCTACAGAAATCTAAGGAAAGTGGTTAAATTTACATGTGTAAAAATTGAGGACAGTTTTTGGGACAGGCCAAGTGGCTAAAAGAGGTCACACGACAATCGCTCTGGAAAAGACTGAAGAATTTTCTATTTCTTAGGTGTGGCTTAAGCTAAAAACGAACTATCAAGTGGCACTTGTTCTTTTCAAGACTTCAAACAAAGATCTATTCGCATGGATTTTGCGATATCTACATAATATGTAGGTAATTTACCTTATTCAGTGACAGCTTCTGTGGCAGCGGGCTTATCGAAAAATTATCTTTATATAATGCTTTTTTTTTTAATACACCCAACAGTAGTAGAGTAGGCAGAAGAAACCTGACACTCCGTTCTCATTAAGACACTTCTATTCCTCATTTTCCATCGACTCTTTCAGGTATTACTTGTAGAGTGGCAGAACACAATGTTACCCTTTTCCTCCATTGTAGAGCAAAAACATGAAAATATTCAATATTACATATTGTCGACGGAGAATCGAAGCTTTCACCGGTCACGCTTTGCACGGCATCCTTAATATATGTATATGATAAAACTTTTCAATTTAAAAATTATACATATAGAGCCTGACGATAATAATATGTACTCATATAATAGTATATTCCTTAGAAATTTTCAACATACAAATTTATTATCTCAAATTGGAAGGATAAATAAATACATTGGCCTTCATCCGCAACGCAACCTAACATGTGTTACCATTTTCAATTAACTTTTGTATTGTATTCTAACTTTATTTCATATCAAGATTTATCGTCATGTTTTAAAAAAATGAATTAAATACGATAGTAATATTATAGTATTCTATACCGTTATAGAAGAAATGATGGTAAAATATTATTTTTCGTCGGCCAAGCCAGTCCTGGCGCAGTTACAATGACTGTAAACGCGAAATATTTTTTATTTTTTACTTTCTTCGCTCTGGTGTCGAGGCAAAACGTTCTGCCACTCAACACGTAATGCATCCAGCATTCAGAGGAAATTGGGGAACGGAGTGCCTTAACACTAGGTTCCCTCTGCCTTCTTAAATATATCACAGATAAAAGCTCGTTACTTTTCATTTCATACCAATCTTATCAGATAACAGTTACTTCATATAACGTCCGGGGTAATAAATAACTAAATTATATTGTAAAATATAGTGTCAACAATGGATTTGTGAACTTTGTTCGCTCACTGTTGTTGGTCGGTGGGTAAACTAACGTATTTGGTATTAATTTAGTTTGAATTGGCAAGCATATCTACTAAACAATTTAATATATTGAGTAAAAAATAAAAAAATAAATTTACTTCAGTGAAAAATAATTAAAATATATTAAATATTTTTGTCATCTACCCATGGACATAATATATTTTTGGGGTTATAACGTTTAACCCTAAGCCCCATTCACCTGACCCGGAGGGTCAATAAAACTGAAAGGTGTTGTTGTTTTCATAGCCCCAAATGAGGTCGTATAATATTCATTGTTCTTAATGAAAAATTCCACGAAAAAATACCTTTATTCTAAATAATATTATAAGTTTTGAACGTAAAATTTATAAAATTGTAAAGATAATTTATATGAATCTAAATAAGTATAAGAAAATGTATTTCGATTTAAAAATATTTACAAATTGTAATGGATTTTAAATATGTCAAGTATAATTTTGAGTCCAAAATAACTAATATTTTGTTGGTAATAAAAACGCCTGACGGCAATGTTATAGCAATTCTACTGTAAGGTAACATGCTACTCACGCCTATTGTACTTTGATTTTATATATATGTTATAAGTTAGCGAACTTAAAAGATTAAAATAAAAATGCTACATCGTCCGTCTATCACTGTTTCATTTTTTTTATTAATGATATTATGATACTTTTATGTACAAAGACATGAAAGTAAAGGCAAATTTTATTATCAATGCAATATGACGCAGTCAACACGTGTTAGTAACCATTTTCTGACTGATAGTAGAGACAGTTTAAGTGGCGAAAACCAAAGTCTCTTTATATATGACAGAGAGGGAAATATTTGTATTTGTATGTGTAGCTTGGAAAATATCAAATTTAATTTTATATTTTCATTTCTTCGTTCTTGTGTAGATTCAAAGCGCAGCGTTAAGATCTGCCACTCAACACATGCCGGAAACTAGCAGGAACGGCGTGTCATTACACTAGGTTCCTAGCCTACCCTGCTATGTGTGGGATACAGCGTGAAGCTGGCCTTGAAAATATGCCCTTATTTGAACAAGCACTGTGTACACCTCAACAAACTGACCTCGAAAGCTTCACAGCTTAGTGAACCAGAAAGCAATCAAGCAACTGCCAGTTCGCTGTGCACCTTTTCCTGATACTTGCATTCATACCTGATTGGTGAAGAATGGAGAAAATGGGCGATTTTTGTTTTTTGTTTTTATCTCTTCATAATATTGATTGTTTTCTGTAGCTTCACGCTGTATTCCGCACACAGCAGGGTAGGCAGAGGGAAATAACAATTTATTATTATTAACAATTTATTTATAATAGTAACTTAATTTCTAGTCAAAAAAAAAGCACTTTTGATTTCATCCTGTTGTGTTTCCAAGTCACGATAGCCATCGATATTGCCGTCACGTACTGTTGCACGGCGCCGACGTGAAACGTTATTACACGAATTAAGTGAAAAGAAAGCAACGCCTGTGTAATGTCCTTTTGTGTCGATCTTTGTTTATCGGAGTCATTTTGTAAGTTTTGGAAGTTATCTACACGAATACGCGGTTTTCTGTTTTGACACGCACTGTGGTGTGTGACGTTAGTGTTAGTTCTATAAATAGTTTTTTTTTATGTTCACGCTGTACCAGCAGAGGGTTAAGACACTCCTTTCCTTCAAGACTTTGTATGTTGAGTGGCGGAATTTTGTATTAGTGATTGAGAAGAATTTATTATATAAATGTATTTAATAAAATATTATATTTCTAAAAATTCTTTTATTTAATACATTTTTATATATTAAATAAAAATAATAATTTGCCGTTAAAAATATCGAACCCGGGCCGCCCACGTGGCAGGCGAGGATTCTACCACTGAACCATTGATGCTGCTGTACTTCATCTCGAAATAAGTGTATATTATTCTATAATGCCCTATATTACTTATAGTTTAACTGACAAAAATGATTTTTGTGAAACAAAAATTTACAGAAATAAACGGCCGTAAAAATATAAAGTTGCCGGAATAAACATCACAAAACCTCAAAGTCTTCAGCATAGTTTGGAATTAAATTTCTAGTTCTCACTGCTAGAAAATAGCTGCACCTAAATTAATTTGAAAGCTTTTGACTTCAAATGAAAAAAAAGTTTAATAAATAAACCAAAAAAAAAATACAGCGTCTCCACTGCAGTGTCGCATTGAATCATTTAAATTTGTTCAGTTTTTTTCATTCCACTGATCCAGAATGTGTAGATGGTAGTTCTTCGGCATCTCTCTCTCTCTAAAATAATATTTTTAATAAATAAAAGCTTTTTATTTGATAACTATACAATTCGCAGTAAAAATTAATGTAATAATATGTATTATTATAAAAAAACAAACAAGAAAATTATCAAATTATCGGTGCATTAGTATTGAACAAAAGAGACTAGATACACAATTATAACCACAATATTAAGTCTTTGAACGACGAATAATTAATTTAGGAACCTGTTCGTAAAACATTGACCCACAAATATATTGTTTAAATATTTACACGAAATTATAAATATATGTAAGTTCAAGGTGAGAAATTTTAATATTAATAAGCATTAATTACCATAAATCATACATGTAGTGAATTAAAAAAAATATATAAATAAGCAAGAAAAAAACCTATAATTTATTCTATACAATAAACATACTGAAAAATTATGTAAATTAAGTCGTTATACTGGAGGCGTTATAGTATCGTTAAGTTTTTATACATCGTAGCGTAAAGACCCATTGTCTAACTGCAAACGCTACGGTTATGGATTCGATTGATGGATTGAGAACTAACTTTTATCACATCTTATCTTATTCTGGCTCTGGTATTACAAAGAGTGGCGTTCAGTTATTCTACTCGTCACGCAGTGTCAACGGAAGGCGGGCAACGGAGTGTCTCAGCACTATCCTCTTCTTACCCTAATACGAGGGTTACAGAGTGTAATACTAAATAAAAAAAGAGACAGGTTTAAAGTTACAATATGATTTTACTGAAATTAGCTATTCACGTACAATCCATAAAAAAAACTGACAGTTAAAATGGCATTTCTCAAAGAGAATTATTTATGTGCGACCGACCCAATGTCCATTTACATATTGTTTAGAAGTGAAAAAATAATTATCAAATGCCAGCAATAATAGAGTGGTAATGTATAAAGGAAAGTATGACGTACATCACAGGGATTTTTATAATATATTGAGTTATTGTGAACAGTATTTTTTTATTATTAATCATTATTTATTGTTATTTTCTTGGTGTTAATTAATAATTGTAATGGATACTGAACTCTAATATCACGTTCTCGTCGATTCACCAAAGTGCTTTTCCTGTAATCCTGTAGCGAAAAATCCTAGTGATAAGCCACGTCGCTCTCCGTGATATCTCTTCAAAAAAATATTTTTTTTATCTTTTTCATATTTGAGGGAAACACAGTAGAGGGAGTAAATATGAGCGTTCCTTCATTAAGCACATGAATATACCACCGCCGTATCTTTATTCATATCGAAACGACAAGTAGAAATGACAGGTTCACTTTTATATCATATTTTGGCAATAACGTATTTCGTAAGCAATAAGTCTTTAATATTTCCAGCGGAATCGACATTCGACGTCATTAAATATTGGGAAATTCAAGGTTAAATAACTATCTCATTAATTATTTTTACTTATATCTTTAATTATTTCCGACAAATCTTGACCTATATAACATGTGATATACATTTGCATTTATATGAAATTTCTGAGCAAAACTTTCCAAAACACCGGCCGTTCATAGTGTCTGTGGCGTTCAACCCCATTCAGTCGTCATTCACTATTACATCTATACAATTTCGAATAACATATAGAATGGGATCAAGAAAAGAACTAAGAAATATATTCCTGTTCTTTAATATAACTTTCTATCAATCCAGAGGTGACGATAGATAGTTTAAAACTGAATATTTTAGCAAATCACATGCAAAATTATAATAGATAGTACTATAAAATCATCTCGGAGGCCTTCCAGGAACAAAAGCCTGTGACTCTAAACGTAACAGATTGTGGGCCCGAATATTTTATATTTTCACCTCTACACTCTGGTGTAAGTTGCCGCCACTAAGCACGCAATGCTTCTATAATTCGACGGAAACTGGCAGCGGAGTGTTTTAACACTAGGTTCCCCATGCTTACTTCTACTACATGCGGGACACAGCGTGGAGCTGATAAAGAATATCAAATCATAGAATTTACCCATAAGATCCACACACGACGTTTTTTTTTTAAATAATTTAGCCTCAGGACGTGAACTGCATAATTGCGTAGACAGAAAGTGATCGTGGTCAAGATACTCCATTTTTAGATTTTTTTTGATTACTAATAATTTTTTTTCAATTTTTTTTATATTCAACGCTATATAGCAAAGTAAAGCAGTCAGTTCCAGCTAGTGTTAACACACTTCATTCCAGATATTTTTTTCTAAATTTGTGGGGAAATTATGTGATTTATTTGACGCCTCGCATTATATTGTCACTAGCGCTCTAGTAGTGAGATAGTCTAGTAGCGAGGAAATGATGAGAAGGACTAGAACTCGTTACCGTCTCTTTTACAATCATACTTTCACCCCTTTTATTCTGTTTACATAGTACGTAAGTTATACATACTTACATGCTCATACGCACCTAGTATTATTAAAATCAATAAAATAGATTCTGTTAATCACACACACACACACACACACAAGCAGGTGTACACATTGCATAAAAACGGATTTCTAAAAAAATATACCAAATCCGTTTTATTATAAAACATGGAAGAATATTATGCAACAAATATAATTTTATGTATTAAAGAGCCACACAGTGTGACTGTACTCCGTAACGAGTTTATGTAATGCTACATTTTTTTACATTATTTACTTTTATCATAATTTTATAAAATTAATATATTTTTCCGTTTTACTTTTATAACACATATACATATAATATTAATACAGGTTAATAATTAAAAGGAGGATTACTAAACACAAAAGTTGCATCACATATTTTTATTATAAAAAAATAAAAAGCTATTTTATACATAAACATAACAGTCGCAGTAAATTATTAATAATATACGAACAACACTAACACTGTGCACTAATAACGAGTAGCCGTGGTAGAATACGATGTGAGAGAAAAAATGTAATTAATAATGACTTGTTTGCCCAACCAACGGATGAACTAAGGGGAGGTGACTATATACAGGGTGTTCAACCGAAGGCTTTGCCTCACATTTTGAATGTCAAATCAAATATATTATTTCAAACTAGAATTTCGCTGTGCAATAAATATTTTAGTTACATTGTATCCTACCACGTAGTTAAATGGTTGCCTTTAAATTTAATGAAGAGGTCCGGCAACGTGGCCGGGAGGACCGTACTGAGAGCTAGCAGCGCCGTGGCCAATTGAGGCACTTGCGTCACCAGCGCTTGCACCGAAGTCTGCGGAGATCTCGGCTCCACCGTGGCTTCCTGCTCCGGCGTGAGCCGAGCCTTCAAGTCCTGATCCACCGATACCACTGAGTTCTCCACCGCCGATGAGTCCTTCCCCATGAGCTCCGCCAAGAGCACCACCACCGAGAGCGCCACCACCCAGAGCACCACCGCCCAGTGAGCCACCGCCCAGAGAGCCACCACCCAGAGAGCCACCGCCAATGGCACCGCCTCCGATACCACCAGATTCCTTCTGGGTTTGGTACTTAATGAAGTATACTTCGGGCTTGGCAGGCTGAGTGGGTGCGGGAGTGGGGATAACAATATCAGGCTGTTCCTCTGGTTTCTTAACTAAAACGTATACGAGGGTCTTTTCTTCGTTTTGAGGTTGGACAGGGATAATAGGAGCGACTGGTGCGGGTGGGGTCGGAGCCTTGATGAAAATTATTTTGTAATGTTTTTGGGGAGCAGCGACGGGGGTGATGCGAGGGATTCTCTGTTCCTGAGGTTCTGGAGGAGGCACGTGGACATAGATGTGTTTCTGTACAATAGGTGCGCCCGAGTAACCACCGGAACCGAAACCAGCGTCTCCGCCGCCAAATCCTCCACTAATTCCTCCGCCGAATCCACCACTGATAGCACCACTACCAGAAGAGAGGCCACCACTCAAAGATAACCCACCAGAAGAATGACCTCCAGAGATTCCGCCCAAAGAAAGTCCACTAGAATGACCAATACTAGAGGATGAGTAACTTTCAGAGGGGATATATTTGTTAGAAGGAGCAGAGTAGCTGTATCCTACAGGAGGCTCAGGACGGCCGTAGGCCAGGGCCACACAGGCGAGAATCTGGAACAAAAATTACGTTTTAAGATTTTTTTAAGAATATATAACATTTAAAAATTTTACTGTTTAATAAAAATACTAAATATATTCCTTTCTATTATATTAGTAAAATAAAATATAATTTTTATAGAGAAACAATGATTTCAAATTGGGTTATTTTTTGTCATGTCAAATATGCCTCTCGTGTTTAATTTTATTAAATGCACTACATTTATATGAAAATCATTGTAGTTAAATATTAAAATCCTTGTTTGACACTACTTTAATTGGCACCACACACACTATATGGCACTGAACAGTCCACTTTCCAATTTTCTATACAATCACTGACCACTTCACTTGGAATTCACTTTATCCATAATGCATAAATATTCATGCCTAAGGAATAGAAGTACTTAGTAATTTCATTAATATAATAAATAATCGCATATGCAAAATATTATAAACAATATTTAAATGTTAATAATTATTATAAAAAGAAAAAATTAAAACCCACGAGCAAACTTACCACGAAAGCGCGCATTTTACGTTTGGGCGTAACGTTTTTTGTCAAAAAGAACTGCTACTGCGGCACAATTTACACTGAAAGAACCAACTCTTGGAGATGTTCTTTGGTGAGTGAGCGAGTGATAACTGATGACATTCACTCCACCAACCCGCTCTTAAATACCAAGATACTCATCTCGTCAAAACTCTCCATCCCTACAAGCATTTCACTTAGTAGCATGCAACTATCGTCATTATTTAACAAGAATAAAGTCCTTTCTTTTCGACGAGGTCTGCGGGCTGCGCGGGCGCATTCGATACGCTGCCTTAGCGTACACCACTCGTTTATTATCGGTTATAAGCGCGCACACCCATCTATACGGTTCACATTACTTTGGTGCATTCACATGTTGAAATATCGATTTTTTTTTTATTAATAAAATGGTCTTCTTCAATAGTGGAGATTGTACGTCCTTTACCTTCTAAAATGATTAGCGGTAATAGATATGTAACCTCAGCAATCAGATGCACTTGACATGTATCCTATTTTATCTATCTATTACATTTATAATTGGAATTGAAATTGTTTAATGTAACCGTAGATAGCATTGCAAAATCTATCGTACGTAAGATCATTAACCAGTGCAACACAACATTTGTTAATTGACCACTAAAGTATTAAAATGTTTTTATAATTAGAAAAATTAAATTTAAATTTAAAAAATTAAATAGGAAATGATAAAATTTTACAGACAGGACTGATTATTCTGCTGCAAAATGAATATATATAGAAAAAGCAAAATTGAAGTATATATGTGTGGTTTTAAAGAATCAGCTTCACGCTGAATCCCGCACTCAGTTTTAAAAAAGTTATGTAATATTCTAAAAGAGGATGATGTAAAAATAATTTAGATTTAAGATCGGACTGCTTAATCTCATTCATATTTGTAACATAAAAAAAATCCTAAATTAATTCTATATGTTATAACTATAATATCAGGGACCCATATAAATATCTATTTTACTAAATCTACTTCATTCGTATGAATTTTTGCAAATCTATTCTTTTTCGCAAATATTAAATATAAATTTAATAAATAAGTATATATATACGCCGATACAGTCTCTCTTATCGTTTGCATATTCATAACATAAGTATAAATAATAGAGTCATTCAACATAGCGAGTAATGCACATGTCTACGAGGCATGTACTGAGTTTTGTATTTGTGCGAGTGATCATAAAAAGTAGATCCAGAAAAAATATTTTATAAATTAAGGTTATTATTATTATATTTATTAAATTTTCATTGCATTTACATCATTTTCGCTCTCAAAGTTTTAGAGACTACGTTTGTTTTTTTCTTTTTTTACGGCTTAGTCGCACACATTTTCCTATTGTCGTATAGTGATCGTGTCAACTTTTTTTTTCACTTTTAATAAATCGAACAACAAAAAGAAATTAAATCTTAAGCACGTGACCATTACTGGTGTTCCGCACCTCAGGCCTGTACCCTAAAAGTAATAGTAACCATCTTAAGCCGTCCTCACACCTACACTAGCTGTATACACTCACACAAACGCAAAGCTCAGTTTACGCCTCGGAGTCCGTACTTCGCTAAAAGCTGTACGTGACACATATCACTTACAAGACGCAAAACGTTACTGTGACTGCTGGTCACTGGATACATTGTGTGATATGGACATAATTAACTTGATGTAACATAGCTTTCTCGTTAAATTTCCAAAATATATTTTCAACTTGAACTAGTAGTTTCTAAGATTAACGTATTTTTCGCGTTTCAACAAAACGAACTCTATCGTGTAATCAATATTAATATTGAAATACCATTCAAATACATCCAATTAGTACGATATATCAAACATAGAGACTGACTTTTCTAAAATTCAATGTTTCCATTGCATAACATTCAAAGAGCTTACGTATTTGGTTTACATTTGCAAACCTATTTTACGTAATGCCCATGCACGTATCGTGAATATTGAAGGTTCTATTGAAATATATTAAATTCAAATTGTTAATTTCATTGTCCACTAAGTATGTAGTACATACAGTAGATTGTCGAAATCCTACTTATATTATAAATGTGAATGAACCACTCAGGTTGGATGTGTGTTCTACTTTCATATATACATCAGAATAACGAATAGTCCACGCTGCCAGCTGCAGGCTGTATTACGCACAGAGTAGCGTAGGCAGACAGAACCTAGTGTTAAGACACTCCGTTCCCCAAATACTGAATATATTACGTTGAGTGGCGGAACTCAACGCTTCGCATTGCCTTGACACCAGAGTGTTTCATTTCTTGAAATATACATTTAAATATTATATATATATTTTATATATTTATGAATACTCCGAGTGGGGATTGAACCCACCTAGTCACACACTGGTGTGACTGGTGTGAAACATATAGTAAACTATAAAATAGCATATATATTAAAATTTTGACGAATTATTTTCTTTTCACACTTTTAAATTTAGATAAAATATGAAATGTAAAAAAATACTATTTACAGGTTGTTCTAGGACATTAGTTCACGTCCTATAATAATTAAATTAGATAGCAGAGATTTTACAGTAAAAATTGTACTTTTAAATTTAGCTTTCTGCATATACTAGTAGTGTTGGAGCTTCGCATCTGGAACACTTCGTTGTTGAAATAAAATATAATTATTTTTACAAACAGGCTAAGCTAATGTGTGTGAAGTGCTAGCTTTTTTTTAATTTCATGTGTAAATTAAATTTTCATACTGGTTGTTTTTTTTTATAGTAAAAAACCTTTTCATTAAATACAACTATTCGATTTCAAAATATTTAAATGACTACATATATTTATACACTAAAGATAACCATCCTAAAATCCATATAATAATAATAATTGTGACATTACATAATAAGAACAAAGACACGTCAGTTCATCATTTTCGGCCGAACTCTGTAGGCATATTGTATTGTGTGGTGGAACTCAACACCGCGCTTTGTCTCGTTACCAGAGCGACGAAATGGAAATATAAATTATTTCACTTCTTCGAGGTGAAATCGAACCCACAACCTGTCGCGTTCACAACCACTCACCCGTGTCCCTGCGCCACGAGAGGCCTCAATTGTATGTTTATAAAATAAAAAAAGAATAATTTATTTATATTTAATACTTAATTACGAATTCTTTGTGAATATACGCGTAGTACACTTTGTTTAGCCTACGTCAAAAGTAACGTCCCGTAGAATACTAAGCAAATGTGTGGTAAAATCCAACACGGTAATCCTTTTAAGCTTTGCCGCGCGAAAATTTTCTATATTATGATAAATAGATTTATTTTCGTAATGGAAACTCATTTTCTATTATGATTTACTTTTGTTTTTTGATGTTTTATTGTTCGACATGTTCCTTATTCTCTGGTATATAAAGCGGCGTTGAGTTCCGCCACTCAATATGTAATGTCTCTAAAGTTAGATGGAATGTGGGGAATTTTTCTATATGGGGAAAAAATTGTTGTCATTGTCTATGCTAGAAAATAAGTGACGTAGTTCTGAAAAAATATTTTTAGTTTTTTTTTTCTATTTCACGCGTAACTCGGGTTAGAAAAAAGAAATTTGGCTATAAGTCCATAAATCATCAGTAGGTAATCTGTGATAACATTTATATCATTCTATATAAGATGCGAGCTCCTCTAAATAGTCACATGCTTTTATTGTTTTATTTAAAAAAATACTTAATTACAATTCCAGTAAATGGTAAAACTAAAGTATGTGGCGAGCCATGGTACAAGATCTTATGTTTAAAATACTATTGACGTATAAAATCCATCTTGTTTATTAAAATATCTGTATGCGTACTACTGGTCACGAGAATGAATCTAGAGTACTGCAATGCAGAATGCAGAATGCTTGTATGTAGTGATTTTTTTTTCTGCCTTACTTACAAACTTTATTTCGAACTAATTTCATTATCTCAAGTGAGATTCGATCACACACCGTTGCGTATACAGTCAAATGCTTGCTGCTTTAATGTTTATTGCTGTAACGTCGTATAATTATTTAAAACAAATTCTTTAGTTGACCTAATGCCACAATCAAGATAGAAGCCTCTGTCAACTAAATCATGATCACTAACTAAGTTACAATAAAACATTTGTGACTACATTTAGAAGATGGCATAAGATGGGGTACGGACGATAATTAATCAATAACACCTAGAAGGTCAGTATTACGTTATAATAACACAAGAGTGGTAATTATAGAGTGAATTAAATATTTAAACGATCGACGACACGCCTACCTGTGACAGTTTAGATACATCATAGAAATATAAAATACGTGGCCTAGTATTTATAATGAAGATTTTTTTAAATGGAAAAGGACAAGGCAAACGAGCGTTCGTGTCACCTGATAGTAAGTAATCACCGCCGCCCACCACCCCGTTCCATACGAGCTACAGGTGCGTTGCGGCCGCCAAGGTAGAGATAGCCGCGCTTCTTGGATACTTTCAATGTCATATCGATCTGGAAACACTGCCGCGAGTAAGCCATTCCACAGTTCCATTGCGCCTGGAAGAAAGTTCCCACAAAACCGTACAGCAGTGGAGTGCCACGTATCCAGGTAGTGTGGATGATATTTTAGCTTGTGACGTATTGTGCGGTTAGAAAATTCGTTTCCCATGATAAATGCGGTAGAGAACGCACAGCGAGGAGACGTCTCTACACAAAGCCAAAGTGTCAAGCCCTTCACAGATCATTGGGGACCTAATGATTCGAATGGCTCTCCGCTGTATGCGATCCAATGAATCCAGAATATGGCGAAAAGGGGGATGCGGAGTGTCTTAAAACCAGACTCACTCTGCCTACCGTGATACATGCGGGATACAGCGTGAAGTCAAATGAATGAACTTATTATTTGAGCTTTAATAGAAAATTAAGTTAGTATTAAAATATTATTATTATTATACACTGGCCCCCACGAAGTATACTCAACTGACTTTTTATGAAGTTCGCTAGCGCGTAACTGCCGGCATGCTCTCTAAACTATTCGTAGATCATATGCCGTATGATAAAATTTAGTATTTATGCCATGAAGTGGACTATTGTTATAGGATTACAGGTTTACATAATATTCACAGCACGAAGTGTTATAATAAGAATATATTCTTCACTCTGATATCGCGGCGTTGACTTACGCCCTCAACACGCAATGGCCCAAGAGATCGGGGGAAAATGGGAAACGGAGTGTCTTAACACTACTTTCCCTCTACCTACTCTGCTGTGCGCCTGTTTTCAGCCAAGTTAAAATACTGGAATCGCATTTTATCCCCAGTTAACAAAGAACTCGGCATCCATATTGATCTCTCCTTCGTTGGTCAATGAGGTATTACTTACCATTTAAATTGGCTCTCAATTCACAATTATGTTTTTGATTTGATTTTATCTACTTTGTATTCTATCTAGGCATCGATGAAAAAAAATATATATATTTCTCCTACAATTTGTAATATTCCAATCACACACACCGACATTGACAGTTATATATTGAATTATCAAAAATCATTTCTTAACGAGCACTTAATACACCAGAGAGATTCATGTTTCAAACAAAGTTAAATTCCTCGTGGCGGCGGAGAGTTCTGGTTTGGAAATTACTTTTATGAACGTAAATTAACTACTTTTAGTGACACGTTTATTTCACAATAAATTTATTAATGGTGAACTTTGTCTGGGACTGTCTGGATTTCGTGGATTTAAATATTTGTTATTTTGGCAAGACAACGTAAACGTTTCTCGGGCACATGTTTATAGATACCATTAGAATTTATGACTTAACCTATCCACTAATCTTGATTGTCCCTTTTGAATAAGCTTTTTCAATATTTTACCTGACTCTTGACTAAGAAATTGCCTCGATATTTATCATCATTTTAGACAAGTAACTTATGATTTCTTATATATAAACAAAATCACATGGAAACAACATGAAAACATTTAACTAATAGCATACTCTAACGATTGAAAAATAATCCTTTAACATTCGAAGCCGCACGTCTAGGGAAACCGCTATAGAATATTACCTCAAAACTATGTTCCGAACATTTCTAAATAATAGATATTTATTAAAACCAGTTTAAATGTTAGTGAACGTAAGAGCTTTTGAAAGTAAAAGTTTAAAACATCAATATCTACTCTAAGATAACTTACTTGATTTTGTGTTCTTTAATACATATTATTTGAACACGATAATTATGTCGTAGATAAATACTAACGCAATTGTACATATGGCATTTACCAATTGAAATTCTGTATAATCTAAATAGTATAATTTTTTTTAATTTTTTCTTCAAACTTTTATAAGTCGAAGTGTGAGTGATTAACACCTTGGAATACTGTAACAGCTGCATCATTACATAGCATATTCAAAATCAGTGCTCAGAAAGGAATCAAACGCCTTCAGCATTTAACAAACGAGTTTATAACGTTGTATTATTATTATTATTTATCATTAAAAAAATTAATATTAAATAACGAGTAACCAGATTTAATTGGTACAAATATATACTTCTTTTATAAAAATGAAAATATAAGCCTAAAGCTAAAATAAATTTATTCGCTTTTACTTGTATAAAGAGGTGCCTACGTACATTTTGTACTATTGTACGTATAATAACATAAATAAATTGTAAGTGTTTATACTGTACATTACGAATTCAAAGTTCGAAAATACATCATTTATTTTATTTATTTATTTCACGCTTTCTGAACGTTATCAGGATTTATTGGCATTAAGATATTTCGTGATAGCAAACAATCTTTGGTTCCTACAAGAAAATATGGAATTTAAGCTTGTCGTTATTACGTATCGTTACTTGTTACGGAAGCCCCCCGGCTATTGTACGAAAAGGATCGTAATAAAAATATTTAATTTTCATTTAAAATAAAATTCATACAATATTTATAAATACATAAATACTCTACATTACAACAATAAGTTCAAATAAACAATAAAATAACGTAAGGATCTGAACAGTTAATAAGGTAATAAAAATATTAAAAGAACGGATGCAACGCATATAATTTTTATAACACATTTAAATGATATAAAAAATATACTGAACTACATAAAATAAAGGAACCTCTTTCACTTTATTACTAAACTAAAAATGTTATAAGTACCCGTATGAATGTAAAATACAATTGAAAAAGGAAATATATTTTTAGTAGATTTTAGATATTCTGATAAGTTATTCTATTTGATGCATCGTAACTTGGACTTAACTAGGACGTAACTTACAGGAATATGTATTAAGCCAAAAATTACAGTGACTAACTAATCAAGCACGAAATAATTTTAAAAATGCGAAAAGTAAATAATATGTCAGGGAAGTCCTAGCGCAGGGGACTGTATTGTATGCGATAAATTGTTTGCACCATTTCTACTTGAAGAATTAAAATATTTACTATTTTCATGGTCTGCTCTGGTCAACGAGTCAAGTCAAATGTAGAGCTTGAATTTTATCCTGAGTTACATCCACAGAACTCAATACCCATATATATATCTTATTATTTTGTCTGTGTAGTCGAGAATTACTCGCCATTTAACTTGGCTCTCGTCTCACGTTTATGTTCTTGATCGGATTAACATGTATCTATCTGAAAAGCGTATACATATATGTATATAGTATATATCTTCATGAGTATACAAAATATTAAATCAAGTTTCGAAGATAACTGGAATGAAATTAGTTCCAGCTTGCGAGGCTCACCGCATAATCTGCTCCCACTCCTAACACCTGCCTGAGGCCGTAAATCTAAATATGTGAATAATTTCGAGACCTAAAATCATATTAAATTAAATTTGTTCTACAAACAATACCTTATAGTATGTTATTTTATTTAATTTTAAGCGATAATTTTTATAAATAACCTTTTATTAATTATGTGTAAAATTAAACAGAAACATTTCTATACGAAATTCATGTTGAAATTTCAAAAATTTTAAAAGTAATAATATAAAGGGAAAAATCTAGAGTAAGGTCAGTTCATTTCACACGTTCTCAAAACCGGTTTATTGAACGAGTTTTATTTTTAAGTGGAAGTTACTACGCATGTGTTTATTGAACATGTCTAGATTTTTTTTAAATTACTTACAAGTATTCGTCATAAAAAAATTACAATTTGAAGATTCAAATATCAATACTTCTCTACTACTTACACAAATTACAATTTTACGGTCTTACATTACACCTTAAATTATATTAATTTGAGTTGAGCAGCAGGTCAAATAAAAATTTTACAGTATTATTTAAAAATAATTCTGTATAAAACAAACCTCACAGAATATATATATCTACTTTTAAATATTTGTAAAATTCTTTAATAAAATAATAATAATTCCTAAAAGTGGTTTTATCTTTCAGCCCTAGACGAATGTTATAAATTATTTGATTTAAAAAACCGTAATTACATTAGCATAGCGTTGAGCCAGAGACTCTTTAAATTATTACTATTGGAGCTTCGCATTTTTCATAGTTTTATAATTTCTTAATGGGATAATATCGAATAAGAAATATATTAAATATTTTAACTTTAATTTTTTATCCACAATTTTGATAATTTCTTATATCAGTCCTTTAATTTATATTTTCAATAAACACGGGGTTACGTTCCACTATTGGACACACAGTGCTTTCTGATTTCTTCGGAAAATGGGGAACATAAGTGTCTTAATGGGAACGAATTGTATTAAAAGTAGGTTCCCAAGTTCCATTTACCTACTCTGTTAGGTGGAGGGTACAGTGTGAAGTTCGCACTCAGAAAGGTAGGCAGAGGGAACCTTGTGTTAAGACACTCCGTCCAATATTTTGTGCTGAACTCTGAAGGTATTGCGTGTTAATTGGCAGAACTCAACGCAGCGCTTTGCCTCTACACCAGAGCGAAGAAATGAAAATATACACGTAAATAAATATATCACTTCCTCGAGTGGGGCTAAAACCCTAAACACACAACCGTCGCGTCACCCTTCACCCTTAAAACCTAGAAAACTAATTATTTATTTCACAAAGGAACATATTAAGAAAATTCAAAGTACATTCATATATTACACAATAGTTAGCGTAATCAAACAATATGAGTGATTTATGTGCAGTGTCCTAAAAAAATTACAAAATTTTTAAGACTGAAGTAAATCAGACTTTTGTAACTTAATTACCACTTTGAGATAACGTTGTTATTAGACCTTGGCGCAACCTTTCTAAGACGTTCACTTAATACTTGCTGTGGAGATGCACTAATGCTAATTTGAATCTAGCAGCCGCATTCTCTCACTTTTACGTCACCACCGTAGCCACTTAATCGATAAAATGATTTTCATATCCGGTTATTTATCGATTTTTTTTTTAGAATAATCGATATACATCCGTCTCAATTGCTATTACTTTAAGAAATGCTTTTTAGATTACGTACAACACGTACTCGTTATAATCCGTACATAAAAATATGAAATGCCACCAAAATCTATAATGTCACGTCAGAGACGTCCCTCTGCACGGTCAAGAATGGTCCCTAGAACAAATGTTAAATCTATATTCCGAAGTAAGAAAATATAAACTCGACTAAATTAACACCTTTTCTTTTAAGCTGTACGTCCCTATAGTGCCATGATATTTATTAATTACTTACGATTAAGACGCGGCTTCGCCAGCTTAAATTCATTGTTACATTATGATCAAATGATACAAAATGTTTACACGTTACATTTTTTATTCCGATAAATTATATTACCGTAAAGTTTCATCTAAATAAGTTTGGTAATTTTCGAATTAGAATTGGAAATAGTCGCGTAGAAGTGAAATCCGGCTTACTCGCCACCTTTGTGTAACTTTAAACTTATTGTTAGTTAATTCAATTATTGAACTAGGAGTAACAATTGTGACGCATGAAAAATATCAGTCGCATCTTAGTGTATAGCTAGAGTATTAAAAAATATTAAATCTATTTATTACTATTGGAACTACTCGTTTAAGTTTAAGAAACATTTATCGTTGAATATATTTTATTGATTTAAAAGTTCTCATTTTTACAATCCATTTTATCAAAGATATAATAAAATAATAAGCTTTGGCTTCCTATTAAATAAAAATAAAATAAAATGTCACATTTTTATTTTATTCCCAATCGCTATACAATTAAACGGTATAAATAAACGTAGAAGAGGGTTAAGGCCATCTCTGGTAACGGAGCAAAGGGCAGCGTTGAGTTCCGTCAGTCAACACGAAGTGCCTCCAGAAGACAGCGGAAAGTGAGAAACGAAAATATCTTAAGAAGAACGAAGTGTCTTACCAATAGATTCCCAGATTCCCATCATCTACTCTGCTATGTGGATACAGTAAAAAATTGGCATAATGAACACCTGCTTTCAGGATATCTGGATCGTTTTGTCCTGATTTAGTTAAATAGATCCTTTGTCGGTGAAGTATTTATATATTTTTTTCATTTTATATCTTTAATGCCGACATATAACTGTATAAAACTGAGAGGGAGAGAAAAAAGAATTATCAGCCACCACCATAAAACTCATACCCATAAAAATTTAAAAAGTTTAAGAATGTTGATCGAGTCAATTATGTAAATAAAATTCCTAATGTTCTCTCCGAGTGTCAATTCTCGAAAATGCCATGAAAATGTATTCTCCAGTTTTCCATTTAAAGAATCTAATTGTACATGGAAATATTAAGTGGCTAAAACTATTAAAATTTTCATTTTATTTACATTCATATCGCAAATTTGCACGCGCGTCGTCCGACCGCCGTCGCTTGGATTTTACTAAAAGTATGTAAATAATTTTTTGCTTCTCATTTAATTTTCCACTGGACAAGAAGCAGTCAGTTATTTACATTAATTACTTCCAACACTAGTCGGTTTTGTTGGACGCGTCATACGTTTTTACAGTAATCTGAAGAGAAACTAAATAACTATGTGAAATAAGACGATATATAATCTTGACGCAGTGGTACAAGAGTGTGAAACGGAGTCTCTGAACACTAGGTTCTCTCTATTTACCCTGCTATAAACGGGATACATTGTGAAGCTGAAAAAGCAAAAAAAGGAAAGTTAAATGACTTTGACCTTATTAGCTATTTGTCTAGAATAACATTTTATTGTCTAGATATGATAACTTAGCTCCAGCTCTTAATATTTCTGGGTGCATTAATAATTTCGGAACACGATAAGTCTACTGGAAAACGTTCTTATATTTTGTGAATATTATTTGTGTGATAGTCTAAAATATCTAAGCTGTAAATATTCAAGGATCCACTAGAATTCTATAGTATAATATTTGTTTTATGAAAAATGAAATTATAATTAAGTTATTGGTTACTCTTATATCATAGGAAAGTAAATCAACAAATATGAATGATCTAACCTAGTCTTAAGACACTCTGTTTCTCATTTCCCGCGGAATTCTGGATGCTATACGTGTTGAGTGGCGGAGCTCAACTCCGCGCCTCACCGCCAGAGCGAAATGAAAATATTATTTTATTAAATTTGTGCCCCTGCGCAACGACTGTCCTCGTTCGCCTCGGGCTTCGTTATGCTATCCGAATTAAACTTTTAGTATTTATTATTTTTATGCATTTATAGTTATTAAAGTAGAAGAAATATTCTTTCCACAATGAATGAAATTTAATATTAACCACCACGCAATTTCCAAGATTTATAAGCCGATAGTTTTGTTTAATATTACATTTATACAAAAGGTCTACTATTGAGCTATATTGAGAAAAAAAATCACGAGTGTATATATATATATTTGTTTATTATTCAATAAACATTTTAACACTATTAGCTGCAGTCTGTAACATTACTTCAAAGTAATTTACTAAACGTTTACAAAACTCGCACGTCAACAATCTTTATTGACGCCGCGAGTCGCATTGTAATCATATTATTACAAGATTAGGTGAATTTCGAAATCTATTAGAATCTTGCATCGGTTTATCCTTTTGTGATTCAAAACATTATATAGAAAATATAGCTGCACAAGTTCACACGTCTCCCGCATATACATAGAAGTAGAGGCAGAGAGATATTGGTGTAGAAATATTCCGTTCTCCATATTCCGCCCAATCGTTAAACATTGGTGATTGGCGCTAAATATAAACATTGTCATAGAACAGACTGAACTGCATCCACGTCAAGATCCACATGCTACTACGCCATGACGGTCTATAATTTAACTATAGCAGCCGATATTTATCTAGTTAGTTTATTTGCCAAGTAAAGAACAATGGTGAATGGTGAAAGAGCTGCATTCTCGCGTTGCACGCAATTCCGTTTTGTTCATCTTTCTTATCTTTCTCAATACATCTCGCTTACAAGAAATTTAATTATTCTAGTAATATGCTTAAACTATGAATATAATGTAAATGTATATATTATTAATAAAAGAGAGAGAGACAATTGAGGGCGTTTGGCTGTAAACGCGATTGGTTGTGGGTTCGATCCCCACTCGAGGAAATGGAACATATATAAATTTATATTGTCATATTTCATTACTTATTGAAATATTTATTTCCATTTCTTCGCTCTGGTGTCGAGGCAAAGCGCGGTGTTGGATTCAAAATTCATGAATACAAATCTTTTACAAAATAAATATAAGACAAACCTGACAGACATTCTCTTGCCCTTCTGGGCATACGTTTCAGTTAATGACGAATTTAATATAATTATTAACTTTATTATTCGATTATTTATTACTATTAAGCCGATCTGTAATTGCATCTACTCCGGGTCCAATTTAAATTTTCAAACAATATGCGACATAATATTTCATATATATTTGAGTTTCAAATTAAATACAGAATCAGATTTTCTTTTCGATGAACGCTACCGTAAAGTAGTTGGTATATTTTATTTTAGATGTTATAACTTAAAAAAAAACGTTAAACTATAATAAATCACAGATTGACATGTCATTTTTTTT
>JBAIZZ010000379.1:916450-931903 GCA_037355905.1 Heliconius aoede
TTTAATAATAGATGACGGTTTAATCACAATTTTAACTGTAATAAATTCAACTTTCAATATTTTAACAAAAAAAATCACATATATAATATAAAACTTAGAGTAGGTGCATACAATTCTCACTTAGTGTCCCCCAAATAGAAAGATATAGAATAGCAACCGTGACTCTTAGTCAGATGTTGTGCTGCTGAGATTCACATTTTGAAAATGTTTTATAAAAAAATAGGCATTACAGTAGGTAAATTTCACTTAAATTATGTAATTATGTAATGAAATACTGTGAATAGATTACAAATCATGCATTAATATTATTATTAAGTATAGCATTAATATTTATTTAGAATAAAATTAAAAATACAGAATACGGCAAGCCACCATGATATGTTGAACGCCAATTAGACCGATTGACGTCACACCCTGGTAAACTAGAGAATTGACATTTCTTTACTATATACAATGGTACAGATATATTACTCAGACTTGACGTCACAAGCGATATGAAATGAAATTTTGATTTTATTTAATACAAAATACTATTATATTATATATTACTAATATACTGTGAAGTTACTGCAAGCGATCGTTAAAAGTTCATTTGATGCAACCATGAGATACACTAAGCATTTAATTAATAATTTTTCGATATTATGTTTTTTTTATTTTACTGTATTTTAAGTGTTATGTATTAAGTAGTGTGTAGGTGGGTGTGGGTTCTCCACTTTGTGCTGAAACCTTGAGGCTTTAAATTATCACTTTAAATTAGTTAATTTAAACGTCTAGTTAGTATCACCACTACAAAGTATTTTGATGTTAAGTTGTGATGAAGTTAAGATGAATGTAACAAAATAAAAGCGGTCGTCATATTGCAAACTGATCTAAGTAGGTAAATGTAAGTTACGTCATAAAATATATTATTTAAAGATATATCTTTATAATATAAAATAAATTTTAGATTATACATCAACAGAAGTTGTATTTGTTTCACAACCATTGAAATTCCTCACGGATACTAAGGTGATGTAAGAAGATATAAAAAGTACCATATATCACGCAGTTTAAAAGGGTTAAGCCGCGGGCGAGCCGCCAGTAAGTAAATAATAAACTGTCTGTCTGTATATATTTATCCTTATATTATAATTTACACTACAGAAAATAGAAAGAGCAATACTGAGATCTTCGTTGGCGCACACTAGTCTATTATACTATAGCCTCGGGTGTGAGGCAAGCTCATATTTGGAAGCTTCATACTATATATGATTTATCTTCTTGTATAGTTTAATAAGATATTTATTAAATTAAATCATGCAAATATTATTATGAATTAATATTTTTACCTGGGAATGTAGTGTTAAGATACTCCGTTCCCATTAAGACACTTCCGGTCCCCACTTTCTCTCTACGCTAACCTAACCTAACCTAACCACGTTACCAGAGTGAGGAATATATAAAAATATTAAACATTTCATTTCCCCGTCTGGAAATCGAACTCACACTCTCTGTCGCGTTTACAGTTACACGCTTGTGCCTCTGCGCCACGACTGGCCTCAAATATAATAATTAATATCTATTAGGCATCGATCTTAACAACCCAATTTTTAAATTTACACTTACTAGTTAGATAAACATAATATGTATTTTGGGAAGGACTATTCAAGTGATCTTGTCGCTATACTTATTTTCAAATAAAATTCTGTAAATTCTTACGTTTGAAAAATATTCAAATATATAGGACTTCAAGTTCAACTAAAACTTAAAAGTAAAAACATAGTCTAGGTAATTTTTTCACGTACTTATTTACACGTACTTAATACGTGTGAACTTATATTCTTAGCTATTTCTCTCACATAAACAAGCAACGCTGCAATATGTTCCAGTACGTAGGTACTGGAATGGCTAAAAAATTATAAAAATAACTCATTCTTATTAAAACAAAATCAGTTTTTATTTTATTATATAATAATTAAGCCTAATACAATAAACGTCTATCGCGTTCATTCTTGGAACGTTAACTTCGATATTTAATATTGGTAATGCATAAATTTTTTAGGCATGTCGTCTACTTCGCAGGTATAAAAAGAAAGAAAATTATATAAAAATAGGATTATTATTTTCTGATTACCCTATGCCACGGGACATAGGATATGCGTGAAGATAAAATGTTAGTAATAGTAGGCAAGATCTTAACTTCTAACAACATCAGGCCTGGTATATATATTGAATCTGATTCTAACTATCTATAAATAACTATAAAATATAAAAATCACAAAGTAAAATTCAATTTATCTCATGCCTTACTTTTTAAGGTATAAATTTTTATTACGTTTTAATTCATATTGAGAGCAACCTTAAACCTAACAATTAGAATACTATCCGTTATTATGTAAAAAATCAATCTCCCAAGAGCCACGGTTGATACTTTCGATAAGCCTTTGCCCATGCGGTGAAGGCTAATATTAATGCTTAAATCTTTAAAAACCAGTTAAGTTCGAGTCGTACTCGTGGACCGAGGGTTCTGTACCAATTGCAGGATTGTAGGTTAAAGGATTTCATACAAAATGTAGTAAAACAGATGCATAAGTGCTCGTTTGGTTATATTGACTTAATTGCTTGATTGTTTGTTTTTATATTAAATATTAATTTTAGCTTGATACCTCCACGCAATCTCGAGATAAAAAGGTCGTGTCACACGGACAGAAAGCCAACAAAATAATACGCTATATGGTTAAAAGCTACACGGTTTCCATTTTTGCCTATTGAATTACGGAACCCTAAAAATGGGCTGTTCACTCGTTACTAATACTCTCGATACTAAGAAAGGACTTTTGAAGGCTACTAAATGCGATTTGTAATAAAAATTGACAAATATGATATTGTTTACTTTCACATTAGCGTTGAACGACGCTAAATATTGATTATAACCCTGACAGTTTGTAATGTCTTGCTTTTTCAGGGCCAAACTACTTAAGCTCGATGGAATTTTTAACACTCATATTTTGCACTCCAAATCAAATAAAGTTAGTATATATCACTAACATGCAGTACAGGATGGCGAAGACCTGTGTTTGTGTTTAATATCATTTTCATTGATTTTCTGTAAAAAATACTACACACAAAAAATTTGCTTCACGATGCGTCCCGTATATGTTAAGACACTCCATTTTCCTCTTTTCGCCGAATTTTTCGAGGCATTGTGTATTGAGTGGCGGAACTCAACGCCGAGCTTTTGCCTTGGCGTCAGAGGGAAAAAAAAATAAATATTAATATAATATTTATTCCACCGAGCGAACGAACCCAGAACCGTTGCGTTACAGTCACACTCTAGTGCCCTTGCGCCACGACAGCCTCAATGTTACATAAATGCCAAGTCTAATAGTAAAATAACATCAAGTTCATATTTCTTCATCAAAATTCTATCAATATCACACTACATCATTCAATAATGTGCCCATTACTCATGTTATGCTTGGAACTAATGACACATTGGAGAGTGGGGTAAAATTGGAAGTCTATATGTGACAAAATTAATAAAGTTTAACCAAATATCTATCGTAATGCGGTGTATTTGAATGGGATGGTTGTAGGTTCGATTCTCTCTCGCAGGAATGATTATGTTCAAATTCTATGGAATTGCCCTGTCGGGCGAGACAAAACGTGGCGTTCACTTTCGCCACTCAACACAAAATGTCTGAAATATTTGACGACAAGTCAGGAATGGAGCGTGATTCCACTAGGTTCCCTTTGCATATTCTGTTATATGAAAACAACAATTGGAGACGCAGTAAAATATACAACTTTTTCAAAATGAATAAGCAAGTTTTGTTGAAATTTCAACTTCACACATGTCGCAATATCCTATTATCTCTGAAAATACAACAATGATTGTCACTTCAAATCCCACTGAGAGTAATGCTGACATTCATTAAATAGATATATGAGTGTGTAACTGCCTACTGAGGCACGGTTAGATTACTTTCAAAGATCTGCATAAACCGATTCGTAAAACCTTAGATAGAATTTTTAAATTCCTTCATCCACTTCTAGCTCGAATTCCAGATATTGCGACACGGAAGTGCGGTGTTGAATTCCGTCACTCGTCACGTCACGTCACCGGGCGCGGAAATGAAATTATATGCTATGACTTTCATTATGCAACAATAACATGTTCTAGAAGGAAGACATTTAATTTCGCTCAAAAGTTAAATATTTAAATACAACACTAACGAATAGCAGTTGTAAATTGCATGTGCTTGGACTCCTGTATCATCTAATGAACTTAAGACCACTAACTCATGATATACAAGAGATCCACCTAGAAAGCAAAGTCCTGGTGAGAATAGCTGCGATCAAAATCTCGTAACTTTTAGTGGCAGTTCCGATGACCGTACAATTTTGTGAAACATATTGAGACCGTTTTACTGTAAACGCGACGGTTGTGGGTCCGACTTTTTTTTTTTTTTTCTTTTTTTTTTTTTTTTTTTTTTTTTTTTTTTTTTTTTTTTTTTTTTTTATGGGAGAGGACAAGGCAAACGAGCGTTCGTGATGGTAAGTGATCAAGTGATCATCGTCGCCAGCCTTTAAGGTGGAGATGAAGGGCACCGGGGCCCGGCATTACCTAATGCGAAACGCAGTGGCAAGGGCCACTACTTCACGCCGGTTTAAGATGCCGGGGGTGGTATTAAATCCGGTCGAGTCTGCCCATGCGTGTTGCCATTACTGGCGACGTGACTCTTCCACACGTACTTTAGTCGCCTCTTACGACACCGACAGTACCAGGGTGATCCTATTCTAAGCCGGGGCCACACGACTTCCGCCAGTCAATAAGTAATGACTACAAAATAGACAGCAAAGTGAGGAACGGAGTACCTATCTCAAAACTATAATACTGTCTTTCCCTCTGCCTACCCTGATATAAGCGTGATACAGCGCAGTGGCATAGTTTCGACAGTTAATATGATCATTGTTAGTTCGATTCTCACTCAAACGAATGAATTATTTTAATTTCACTTAACACGAAAGTTATTAATTCAAACGGAATGGGAGAACAGTGTGTTTTGGATCCCCTACTCCGATATAAGGCCATAAATCGTGGAACTTAAATTTAAACTTATAAAGTATAATAATATAGATAAAAATTATATGTTCACATATTCAACATGCTTCTTTGGTCTTATAAATTCTATTAGGGGGAAAGGTATTTTTTATATTATCATTCCAAAGATACGCTTGTTCTAATTTTATAGTGAAACTAGCGACTCGCTCGCGGCTTCGCCCGCTTAAACTGCTACCGTTCGAGTTTTCATATACCTATAATATATGTACGTATAATATATGCTTGCAACGCACTTAAGATTTGTAATGTGAAACATTATTAAAACCTTAAGTTGCATTTTCATAATTCCCATAAGAATATACAATGGAATGTTTAAATCAAAACAACGTTATCAACGTAATTTAATTGTATCAGAGTTGTATTAACCGACTTCCGTAAAAGGAGGAGGCTATCATTCACACACAGGATGAAATCCAAAGAAATGTTACCCCAAACACAAAAAAAAAGCATTAATTTCTATCCGATAATTTTTCAATGATTGGCGAATAAATAAACACACAGTTTAATTTCATGTATCGAATTGATTTTTATATCCTTAATTTATATAACTTTCTTTTTATTACAATTTATAATCATAATTTTAACAAACAAAATGCACTTTAGATCGCTATATTTGACAAATAAAAAAAAACTGTTTGTATTTTCTTAATTTTTTTGTAACTTCGTAATTCAACGCAGCAGTTTGTGTTATTAGCTGATCAAAGAAATTATTCTTTCCCCGAAACGGGGTCGAACCCATCACTTTCACATTCATTTACCTGCCGTTGCGCCACGGCCGCCTCACGTGTAAAAAGATACGTGTATAAAATATATCAGTACAAGATTATTATACTTACATAACATATGACCGTAATAAGTTACAATATCTAATTGTTACGGGCTCAACCACCGTTATAGTTATTATAGAAATAACCTTTCACAAGTTAACCAATAGGTGAATGCCCGTACTTTAATCCGTAACTTTGAAACTATAAAAGATTCATATCAAAACATAAAAAAAGCTTCATAAAAATCTATAAAAAAAGGTTTCATGATTACATCAATTTTGGGAACTTTGGTAATTACTTCGAGGCCTTCAATGATCGAGCCATTTGTATAGCGACGGTTTAAAAGTTTAGTTGGTAATTTCTACATACGCTATAAAATATCAGGTCAGTAATTACAGTAGGTAATGTATTCGAAAGATGTTTCAGAAATGCGTGAGCGCTAGTCAAATATAACTTATGTAAAGAATAATTTTAATTTACTAGCAGTGTTACGATTTGGCTCGGCTATATTTACACATCGGCAACAAATAGATTAAGTAAATGTTTAAATAATAACGCAACGTTAATTATTTAATATATCTGGAATCATAAAAAAAAATATCTAATCAACTTCACGCTGCATCCCGCATATAGCAGAGTAGGCAAAGGGAACCTAGTGTTATGACACTCCGATTCCCATTTTCAGTCGAATTATGGAGGCATTATTTGTTCAAGGCAGAATACAACGCCGCGCTTGGCCTCGATACCAAAGCGAAAAATGAAAATATAAATTAAAGTTATTTCATTTCCTCGACGGGGAATCGAACCTACTGATTGAGACCGACTGGTTAGTCGGTCTAAAGTCACACTTTGTGCCCCTTCTCTACGCTGGCCTCTGTATGAAATGAACTACATTTATAAGTTTGTAATGTCTTTTTTCTATAAAATACCTATAAATTTAATTTTTTTGTATTTTTTCCTTTAGTTGTTTTTATACTTAGTACCAGACTTCATAACTGCGGGACACAGAAGTACCCTATAGGTTTTGATGACTCGACAAATTTCACACAAAATGATTGCATTGATTCTGTGCCTCAAGGGACTCTATATCTTATTAATATAATATAATATATAATATAATATATGAATATTTGCATAAAATTATACGACTATTCAAGAATTCGAAGTGATTTTATTGAAAAAATTATATATAACCTTGTATACTTTTTACAATATTGACGTAAATATTATATATATCGTAAAAACCTTTTTGGATATCTTCCAATATTTCATTAGCGGATGGGACCGCTATTATCCAACTGCGGTTGCACAGAAGCTACAGATACACTGTATAACTTAAAATAATTCTTAATCTAGTTAAGCGGATTTGCTATTTGTATTTTTAGAAAGAACCAGGTCGTCTCTTATTGGATTTTAATGGAAGTAATATTTTAAAATAATTTCTATATTTCATGTTTCAATTTCGTGAGGCCAGTCGTGGTGCAAGGGCACTAGCGTGTGACTGGAAACGTAGGTTGTGGGTTCAATAACCAGTCGGAGAAATGAAATATTTATTATTTTCATTTCTTCATCTTGGTGTCGAGGCAAAGCGGGATGTTGAGTTGCGCCAGCTCAACACGCAATGCCTCCAGAATTCGGCGGAAAATGGGGAGTGGAGTGTCTTAACACTTAGTTTCCTCTGCATACCCAGCTATTACTAAAAAAAATAAAAAACACAATGTTTGTCATAAATGAAATGCGAACAAAAATCATAAATGGAATATTGACGTAATACTTTCACGGGAACTCATAAAGTACACGATAATCCAGCTAGTGTGAAATAGGAGAAGAATAATCTCACGTTGTCATACATTAATTTGTAAATATAATGGCGTCATTTAATTATACAATATCCCAATAAGTAACATATCATTTGAAAGCCTTAAATTTCAGAGGCCGTCGCGGCTCAGCCGCACAGCGTCCGACTCTAACCAAGGCGATACTGGGTTCGATTCACAAATGGGCAAATAAATATTTTAATTCCTCAGCGTTCAGTCAAATTGAGAGAAGTTTCGACACTCAACATCCTATGTCGAAAATTGAGCGAAAAGTGAGGTACGAAGTGTCTTTACTCTCGTGACCTCTGCCTTCCCCGCCATGCGTCTCATAAAACTTTATTGCAAATTATAAATACTAATCTCTGTAAATTAATATCTAAACGCTCCATAAAAATTCTACATTAATAGTTTTTATCTATAAAATACACCAAACTAAAAAAATAATTTATATCATAAACTGCTTAAAAAATCATCCATTGATATAATTAGCATTTTAAATCAGTGTGACCGTGACACAAGTTTCGTAATAAAATATTTCACATCACATTTACGCTTTATGTAATGATCAAATGAGAATAACTTGTAACGGCGTAACGTAGCAAGTCGGAGTTTGATGTTTTTTTTACTCGATTACTTTATTTTTCTTTTACAACGTCACGCTGTATCCCGCACTCAGCAGGGTAGGCAGAGGAAAATTAGTGTTATAACACTCCGTTCGCCATTTTCCTGTGAATTCTGTAAGCATTGTGTGTTGAGTGGCGGAACTGGACTCCGCGCATTGCCTCAAGACCAGAGCGAGGTAATAAAAATATCAAATATTTCATTTCGTCGGGAATCGAACCCAAAACCACGCTCGCGGTTACAGTCACACACTTACTAGTGTAAGGTTTGGTCCCCAGCACCATGACTGGGTTCAATAATTTTTTTATTATTATTTACGTTATAGTTACGTTATATTAACGTTATAGTTAATATAATGTTAATATAACGTAACTATAACGTTAATATAATATTATACTTATTTTTATTTCAATCACTTCTACGACCTAAAAAGTTAATTGAAAATCAACAACAGATCGTAGGGCACTGCTTATTAAAATATATTTTTTTTATATTATGTACTCGGGAACTATTGAAATACGAAATATATTTAAATTACAAAAAAAATTGTAACTCCTTGAGGTGATATTCCTCAAAGATTTATTTTTATCTTTCTAGTGCAGTTCGTGGAGCTGATCATAGTTTTTTCGCAATATTCCATATGAACGATACTATAAGCAATATATAATTACATTTTCTGTAAACCAGATGGTAACTATTTAAATTTTATAGATAAATAGAACAAAAAATAGAATAAAAAATTACTTGAAAAAATTGTCTATAATTGAATGTGTTAAAATTGTGTGTGTTCGGGAGTTTCTACTAAAAAAAACCCATTCAGATTGTACATAATATCCTCTTGTATTTACATTAGTTGACAGTGGCCCGCGGTCACGGCTACTCTGTCCAAATCTATTACTAAAGCCAATTCTCCGAGTGCGTCACTAAACCAAATATTATTTACTTACACAAATATTAACTGACAATAAATCTGTATATAAAAAATATTGTTTTACTTCTTCAGTTGTAACAAATAATATCAGAAAAAAAAATTACAATATTGCACCTATATTTTAAAAAAAAAATCAATTATTAACAATAATAAGTAAACGTTATATACAACGATTCACATGTCAATATATAGTATTGTCGAAGATACAAACAACTATAGATAAAAATTTAACTATTCTATTACGTAGGCTAGTGTAATTCAAACTGCGCTATCCGTTCAAGGGCTCTCATCTTTCATTTCACTGAGTTATCGGGCCTGATCGATATCGGCTTACGCTGATGATCGCTGGCCTGGAACGTAATGGCTCTACCGGGTCTCTTTGCTTATGTAACGCTAGCACCTTTAACACTTCGGTTGGTTCTATAATTAAATATATCTAATTGAATAAGAAATATATTTTCCAAAATCAAATATAAAATAATAATATATTGAAAATAAATCATTTTTTGTATCCTCGAGTGGGGATCGAACCCACGACCAGTCGCTTTTATAGTCATACATTGTGCCCCTGCGATATTTAGTTTATCGTGACATAGGGGCACAAATGTGTTCGATTGCCACTCGACGAAATGAGTCTGATTCACTTCCTCGCTCATATAACGAGGTAAACTCCAGTTTCTCCAGAATGCAACCACCACAACGCCTCTGCCTACCCTGCTGTTGGCGGGATACAGCGTCAAGCTATATAAAAAAATATATATCTTATAATAATATCACTGATTATTGATAATTTTATTGTTTGAATAAACTTTCGGCCATATTTTATTATTAAATAACTTATTTATCTGTATCCGAACAGATCAGCGAACTTATTTTTAAATCTAATAACTCTCGTAACTTTATTACTTTTATATCCTGAAACCGTCCTATTGTTGTCTATAATTAGAATTGGATCATCTATCTTATTCTTTAATAATCTATTTTTAGTAACAAAATAAATTTCTGGAATTTTAAAATTCTTAACACTATCGTCGTCTTCAGGAAAAACAATATAAACGACAACGGGTTCATTTCCGATTTTTAAGTTTCTCGGTGCCTGTGCCACAATCATTTTATATTCGTCAAAAGGCTGCCTTATTGTAGGTATTTTAATAAAACTTTTGCCATCCCAAGAGGCAGGTTGACTTAATTCATTAAAAGCTTTTATCGGAATTAGCATTTTCACAATTTGATTTGTACATCCATTTCCCAAGTCTAAATCTCGTGGAAATACTGACTGTGGAAGTATTTCTTTAGCAGGTGAGTTTTTGTGCTCCTGTGGAATCTTAACAAACAGGGTTTGTGATTCTATTTTTCTTGATCCTCTCTTAAAATTTGGCTTCTCTGTACCAATAACCGTAGTCACTGCCTTAGTATTAACTACTTGTAAAAATACAAATACAGTATAAGCGGCCAATATTATCTGAAAGAAATATATATATCAACTTAATTTATTAGTTAAGACCTAGTGTATGTTTTTACCATACAAAGTTATTTTAATTTTCACTTTTAGAATGACTTTGTGCACTTAGGTACTCACGTTTCTTAACGGTTTTGTAGTCGAAGACATAATTCCAGACTAAGTTGAAGAAAAATAACGTAGAACTGTCTATCACGTACTGTTTGTTATGTTTTCAAACATTAAGTATTCACTAAGGATGTTTAATGGTTTCCAACTGGAAAAACAAACACGCCAGTATAATAGTTACGTCGCTGTTGAAAAACAAATATTCATTATGATATTGAGCAAAGGACGTTGTTCTTTTTATTATTTTCTTTTTGTTTTTGTCTTAGCTTCATAAAATTGTAGGCAGACGGACCCTGGGAACCTAGTGTTAAGACATTCGATTCTCACTTAGGCAATTTCGTTCCTCACTTTCAGCCTAATTCTGGAGGTGGAACTCAACGTCGCGCTTTCAGTTTTGTCTTTTATCTTCTTCGTCTAATTATGTACCAATATCACTGTTTATAAATCCATTCTAACTAATAATATATAATTATCGAATATTAGAAAAACACTCTGTTCTCTGTGCATGGTGAGCGATGGAACTCAACGTTGTGACGTTGTGACGCTGTCGCGTTGTACGCTGACAAACTATATATTTTTTAAATTTATATGTACAAAAAAGAGATAATATAAAAATAAAAGCGTTTCATAAAAATAGATAATCTTTTAATAACATAATTACGTTATATGTATATAAGGGCTAAAAAAAAATTTAATTGAGCTGAGCCTTTTACAAATAAAAATATAAAGTATGTAGGAGGTATACTTCACGTTGTTGAACCACACTAGGTTATTTTTATAAATTATTTAATATTTAACTAACTTAACTTAACTAACTTAATATATTTCTTAAAACATTATATAACAACGTTTCGTCTTTTTCTAAAATCGTATCGTAATCGTAATGTATCGAAATATCATTTTCTATTGTTTCTATTATTTAAAGAATCAGAAAAATCACAGTATAGAAATTAAAATATTTATAAATAATAATTCTTTCCCCTTTTCTTTCTTTCATTATTTATATATCTATAAATAAAACCAGCATCTCAGGGTCGATCTCAAACTTGAGAATGATTTATAAAAAATACAGGCCTAAATTAGTCTCACTCAACTTTTATACTGTGGCAAGAAATTCGTTTATTTTGATGCATAAATGCAGTATATTTGAAATTCATCGCGTCAATAAATTGCCGAAATATAATCGCTTGATTGTATCTTCCGATAATAGTGGGATTCGTGTTCACTAATAAATCCGTCCGCTTTTCAATAACCAAATTAATTCAGCTCTTAAAATCAATACTTTAAATGATTTAAAAAATGGTTCGATTATAGTTTTGTTTTCTGAAATACAGGCTCTTGATATACAGACAGACGAACAACAAATTGATCTATTAAAGGTTCATTTTTCCTTAAAAGGTAAACAACCCTAAAAAGATAGATAATAAAGAAATACAATTAACAGAAATATTTCTACATTTCCAATAAATAAAAATGTAATCGAGCAATTTAATCTTAACAAACGCAGACAAATATTTATGTTCTTAAAGGATTCGAAACTATTTCAATTAAAGAAGTAAAGTATAATTAAAAGCGAAACTTACACTGTTCTTCACATAATGGATTGTAGTTTTAATAAGACTTTATGTTGGAAGTTTGTTTCTATTAAATCTCAAAAATTGTTATAGCTAAAATTTTATTATAATTAATTAATTAATTTTTAGCAATATTTTTTTTTAATAACATTTATAAACTATTCACCATTTTCATATATTATACACGAGGCATAATAACGTCGACTTTTTACTGACTTTACAGTAAATGTTGTTTATATTTAAAGGATTGATTTTACATCAACTAGGTTAGGTTAAAGTACGTCACAAGTTTACGCGACTCAACGGAACCACTCTTGTAGTATTCTACTACTGTAGAATAAGGAAAATACGTGCAGATATAATATATTTTCATGCTCTAGAGAACAAATATAGTATAAAAGTAACGTATTATTTAAATTATGTAAATAGTATGGCCTCGGTAAACATGGGAATACGAGAAGGCTTTTAAAATGAGGTCCCGACAGCGATAAATAGCAAAAACTTTCTCAACTCAAGGGAGTAAAGTCATGTAAGTAGAGTGTGCAATTTGCTTTTTTTAGGTACATATAATAATTTTACAATATTCCTTTGAAAATGTGTAAATATAAAACTTGTGTTGTATTAATATTACATTTATTTCTAATATTTATTAATATAATTACATTTTCTTGCTCTAGACAACGAGGCAAAGCGCTTAATAATTTGATTTTATATAAAGTGTGATGTGAATATATATTAAGTAATCTGTTTAAATATTATCTATCATTGTGTCGTACAAACGCTATACGTACGCTGAATTTTATTTGGAAAGTACATATTTGGATTTGTACTTTATTATCGTCTTCAGAAGTTTATACACTCTACATTTTAATATTAATATTACAAATACGATAAATGTCTGTAGTATTTACGTCTAGTTTTCTCGTTATACTTTATTTCGATATTATGACCGTTTAACATTATTGACATTTCAAATTTTATTACTGAAAAAATTACCAACAAAGTCTTCAAATATGAATTTGCTACTTCGTATTATTTGAACGCATTCAAAACTATATTAATATGTCACCACACTTTTTTGCTTGAATGGTTTGAATATATATTTTTACACAGAATATATCGCCCTTTTGACATTAACATAATAAACCAAAAAATGCATTCATGCTCAATGTGATTGCTAAAAAATTTTACTCTCATTAGCCATAAAAATTTTTCGAGTCAAATGAAAGTGTAGTCTTTTTTTAATTCACGGTACACTTGTGCGCAGAGCTAGCTTCAATTTCTCACAAAGTTTGGATGAGAGTTTTTAAAAAACGAATCAAACTGTTCTGTAACTTTACAAAATATTTGTTTTTAACCTTTTTAGGGTTCGTTATATTCACTTCATGTGTTCGGTAAAAACGAAATTAATATTACATATTTAAGTCTAGGATCCGTTAAATTACAGAAAAAATCAAGCTTCTAGTCAACGCAAACCAAGGGAATGAGTATGTAGACTTCGATTGTGCCGTATGTATGTATGTATCAAATAAGTCACGTCATCAAAACCTATAGGGTACTTCCCGTAGACCTACAATCCTGAAATTGGCACGGAACTTTCAGTCGGTGAGTCGGACTCACACATAACCGGTTTTTTTTAATATAGGTAGAGAAAGTGATGAGATATCTGACATATAACTATAATATAAAATGCTAAATTATAAAATGCTAGTAAAGTAAAAGTAGTTCAGCATCACGCCGATTTTCTCATTAACAACACAATTAAGGATCTGTTTTCGTCGACAGTTAAAATGATTGAGGTTTGAGGCCGTTTTGGTGCAAAGGGACCAGACGGAATGTAAATGGTACAGTTATAAGTTTAATATACACTCGGAGGAAAAATTATATTAAAATTGTTTACTTTTTCTTTCTCCAGCACATGCCATCTTTATAAATTTTGGCCCTTAATTTTAATAGAAACGGGTCGCAACTAGAAATGGAAGTAGTGTCAAAATGGTAACAATAAAATATTAATATAATGCTTGATGAAGTAATAATTTGATTTACATTTAAATATAGATTTACATTTATAGGATATTCAATGCCTTCTTAAAACAAACACATGATTCTCTTGGTAGGCAGTTGAGAATAAACTTCTTTTCGAGCTTCTATGGAAGCTTTCAATAAAGACAAAAAGATATCTGCTTTAGGATGATCGGTGACGAAATTTGTTTTCTTTCCCTTTGCAGAATAATGAAAATATTATAATTTGAAAAATAAAATTTGCACTCAAATTTAAAAATTTTATAAAACACTAGAAGAATAACATAAACAACGAACGCAAAATTCGTAAGAATGAAAGGAAGTAAAATTCATATTTTCATAGTCATTTTTTAACCAGGCACATTGTTTCAATTAGGAAAGGAAATTTATGTAACATAAGAAGGCTTCCCTTAATTAAAACGTGCAAAGGATACTACAAATTTATCTTCCACCCGTCATTTTGGTACAGGACATTAAGGCAAGATTCACACTAAATGACCAGACAGGATTTGTTCTCCATCAGATCTCGATCTGTTAAAAATATTCTTATAGAGAAACGATGTGCGATAGTATCTACTATCAATTTCCGGTCAATTCACGAATATATGAACATTTCTCATAGAAGAATATGAGATCGGACCGTGACACCTCTATAATATTATAAAGCTTGTTTAACAGAGGCAACGTAATGTTAAGACACTCCGTCACTATCACTTTTATGCCAATACGTCTGTAAGATATTTTCTATCACCAATAAACAATAAAACAGAAAGATTCATTATAATTATCGATCCCAAATTTAAATATCACAATTTTATAAAAACGTACAGAATTGAGCGCCTGATTCAATATAAAACTCAATCGAGCGTGTTTGTGAAATAGTTTCTATTTAAAGCAACTTCCCATTAGTGGTGTCAAGTTTAGTTCTCCTATTTCCTAATTTCTCACTTTGTCTTTCAACCCTTTGCTGAAACTCTTGTTATTAAATCTGACGCTAAAATGTGGGAAATTAACAAATCTTCATTTCATATTTGAGAATTGAAACTA